>JAMYXO010007622.1:0-11891 GCA_033310375.1 Conus canariensis
TAAATTGTAAAAACAAAAAATTTCATAGGCTTCCCTCACATTCTTTTAGTTGGTATTTTTTACCAGCCGCAGCCAGTTTTTAAATAATTTTACAGCAGTTCGAAGAACAAAGAATTTCCCTGTTTCTCCGTAAGTCTTTTTTTTGAAGTTTTAGGGTGCACCAAAAATCGTTTAATGGCAAAAGTATGTATTTTTTTCTTTTAACCCTTATTTCAACCCCCATACTTCTGCTGCATAAGTCAATAGGGCCAAAATCGAGTATCAAAAAGTTTCCCCGAATAAAGAGAGAGAGAGAGAGAAGAGAGAGAAGGGGAAAAAATGTGCGCTCTGATCAAGAGACCCGTGCAAGCCCTCCCCTCTCTCTCTCCCTTTTTTTCCCCCTTTTTGCCGGGAAAGGGCCCTTTTAACACTTAAAAAGTGTCGAATGTCAAAGGGAACCAAAAACCCGGATGTTTTCTTCGTATTACCTGTTAAATCCCCTTGTCATGGCAATCTGGCGAAGGCCGGAAAAAAAAAAAAAAAAAAAAAATCGCGGGGATTTTCTGTGTCTCTGTATAGAACGGGTTTTATTTGAGTAGAAAGGTAGTAAAATGTCAGAAGCAGTCACTAAATAAGTATCCTAAACCGCACATTTGTACTTTTTTTCTGGGGCTGCAAGGATCACTTTTTTTTTTCTTTAATTAGCGGCGATTCAGTACTGAACAAAAGCGGTAATTTGCCCTGTTCCTTTTCGAAGCGTGGTTATTTTTTAGATTCCCTTAAACCCCAGAACAAACTTTTTACTTCTTTTTTTAATTGATCCCGGTGTTTTAATTTTTTAAAAGGGTTTAGTCTTGACCAAGCACTTGTGAAAAAATTTTATCTTGGAGAATTTTGAAAAACAAAATGTTCATACATTGGGGGTTGATTTGTTTTACTGAATAAAATAATGAAGAAAAAAAGACCAGAAAAAAAAACCACTGTAAGGGGCTTTAAAGGGAAAAATCCCACGTGAGGGGGTATTAGGTGTAAAAAAATTTTCTCAAGCAAGAAAAATGGGCCCCAGTTCGACCGGTTACATTCAAATTATGGAATGGGTGGAACTTTTTCCCCCTTTCGTGAGATCCATTACCGGCTTACATAACGAAACAAAAAAAGATTGTCAGAAAAAGACGTGGGAAGCAGGTTGCCGCTTTCAGCTTTTCAGGCTTCAAACATACACCCCAGTTTTTTAGAGGTTTATAAGCAAGGTAAATTTTTGAGAAAAATACAAATAAAGCCATTAAATTTTTAAAAGTGGTTATGGGGAAAAAATTATTTCCCCCCTACATGAAGGTTTCCATTTGTTTTCTAAGGGGGGAAAAAGGGGACCGCCAAATTTGATGCATCAAAAGAAAAAGCAACAACCTAAAATGTGGATGAAAATGTCCCTTATTAGCGATGTATATAAGATTTTCTTTTCAATTATATCATTTAACAACTACAAAAAAAAAAAAAAAAAAATGAGAACAAAAGAAAGAAAAAAAAAAAAAACAAATGGAAAAAAAAGAAATAAAACTAAATACAAAAAACAGGTGATCAGAAGCAGAATGCAATTCATCGTACATTTGTAAAGAAAAAAAATTTTTAATATAAAAAAAAAAGAAAATCGATTAACTGAAACCCATAGTCTTTATTGGTTAAATTTTCTTATTGACTGCTTGATTTATTTATTTATTTATTAGAAACCGTTGGATTGAGAACAGACAACCGCCAACTGGGAATGTACAAGCGAGGCAAAATGTCACGTTGTTAAAAAAATAGTTGCATGTTTTAGTCAGTACAGTTACAATCATTTCTACGAAAAATACATCCTGTAGGCCTACAGGTTTATGTTTTAAGATCCTCCATGCAACTGTGGAATTGAAATAAAACTGTTCAATGAAATGCCTTATTTTTAATTACAAACAAACAAAAGCTAAAAAAAAAAAAAACTGCATACAAATTTTGATATGACTCCAAAAAAATTAATTAGAGCAAGACTAGTGTAGTCCTGATTAAAAAAAGCGAATTTTGAAAGTGGTAATTGTGATTTCTGTTTGAACTAAACAAAAGAAAGTGTAGATCTCCCCTTTTGGGTTTTGAATTATCATTTTTTCGGCATAATGTCAACAAAAAAAAAACAGGTGAAATTGGGTCGGTCTAAAAGTTTCACTGGGACAATTTTTGTTCGTCAAGATACAAAAAAAAGGGATAATACTACTTCTAAATAAGATAACCTTCGAAGAAATCAAAAACAAAAAGTCGAAACATGGGTACGGTTTTGAAATCTTGACTGGAAAGAAAATGGCTATCATTTTATAAGTCTCTTAAACCCTCTGATTGACGAGAACTACTTTGTTTTTTTGCCACGTACATTGATGCCCCCACACCCCATTGACCTTGCTTTGCATGAATAATGTGGGAAAGTAGGGTTTAACAAAGCAAAGATAAAGAAAAAATTTTTAAAAAAGTGTTTTCTAAAAAATTTCGGGACTTTAAACTCTGTTTTACTTTAGTGGGAAGGATTTGAAGAAAAGGGTATATGTCTCCCCTGAAGGGAATATAATTTCATTCATAAAAAAATTTTGAAAAAACAAAACCCAAGGTAAAAAGTTTTTTGTATTTCCCTGGCGGGGAGGGGTGAGAGGCTCTTCAAGTACAACCCCAAACGAGAAAACGATCACCCACCTTCGGTCTTACAAAAATACTAACAGTAATAATGATAGTAATAATTACAATGTTAACAACATGCAATAATAATAATAATAAATGTGGTTGATTGTTATTATTATTATTATTAATATTATCATTTTTAATCATCTTTAAATTATTATTATAATGTAGGTTATTATGTTTATAAAAAGGTGTATAATTCTCCCCCAATAAACGGGGGCTGTATGCGAAATGAAGGCGACTCTACGCTTTAATAAACAACTGCCTTGTGCAAAAACCTTGGAAAAATCTGGATGAGGGTAGACAGGGGGGGGAGATGAGGGGGGGAGGCGGTGGGGGGTGGCCCCCGGGGAATTTTTTTGGGGAATTAGGTGGGGGGGGGGGGGAATAATGGGTGGGTTTTATGGACACACAGTATAGCAGACGGTGCTTTTCTTAATGTTACTTTAGTCAGCTTTTTCCCCAAACTGCCTGTCTTTGTAGCCCTATCATTTTTTTTTTTTTTTTTTTTAACTCGGGGAAATATCCTCAAAAAAAAAAAAAGTCTCTTTTTTAAAAATTTGGGGGTGGACAAAAAATCCCAAATTTTTAAAACGAACGAAATTGTTTTTTGTTCGTGTTCTTGTTGTTGTTTTTAATTTTTTGATAATTGAAATTTTCAAGGGAAGGGGAAAAAAGAAAGAAAAAAAAAAAAACTAACAAATTTTAAACTTTTGTTTGACTGATATTTCCCAAACCCAAACACACACCACACACACACCCCACACCACACACACAAAACACACACACATACAAAAACCAAAACAAAACACACACCCACCACAAACACAACACACACTTTAAAAGGGAAAAAATTTTAAGTGTAAAAGACCGCAGGGGGGAGGGTTAAAAAAAGAAAAGAAGTCTTGAGGGGTTGCGGCAAACCCCATGAACATAAAAACAAAAAAAGTAACGAGCTCCGACATAAAAGTGTGTGTGTGTGTGTTTTTTGGGGTTTTTGCGTGTACGTGTTTCCGTGCGCCCCGCGCGCGCGCGCGCGGGGTGGGGTGGGGTGTTTTGTGTACGCCCGCTCAGAGAGAGAGAGAAAAGAGAGAGAAGGGGAGAGAAGAGGAGCACACTCCAAAAATTCACCCGCGTTCTTTATTTTCCATGGGGGTGTAAATTATTTTTAGGGGCCAACCCCAAAAAGATGTGGTCAGTGCTCGTGACGAAAGAGTGGGCTGCTGCGACGTCATACAGTAAAGGCGACAATCACCTACACCCTGGGGACCCCCCTGAGTGCAGAGAAAACCCCAGGCAGAACAACAAAAAGAACCCTGTACATTACTTTACGTAGTTAAAAAGACCAACCCCCCCAAAACCCCCTTTCCCCCCTCCTCCTTCCCCCCTTCCTTTTTCCCCTTTTTCCGCCCCCCTTTGGGCCCCCTTTTTTTAACCCCTTTTCCCCATTCCCCCCCCCCTTTTTCCCCCCCCCCCCCCCCCCCCCACCCCCCCCTTCGTTCTCACATGTCCCCGCCCTTGCTGTTTTCCCCCCCTTCCCCCCTCCCATCTCTCTCTGTTCCCCGTCGCTGTCCCGTCTTTCGTCTCCTCTCTGGGCTGTCTGTTTTGTCTGTCCCGTCTCTCTCTCTCTCTCTCCTCTCTCTCTCTTCTCTCTCTCTCTCTTCCAATGTTTATTACATAATAAAATTTAAAAACGGGGGTAAAATTTACACTCACCCTTTTTTTGGGTGGTGAATTTTGGGAAATTTCCTTTTACAACGGACAACATTTTGGTTTACACAGCGCTTTTGGGTTTGAACTATTAGAAAACGTTGAAAACCCATTCAAAATTTTCTCCAGCCCGGGTTCTGACTTTGTTAAAAAAAACATACCCGAAGAAAAAAAAGAAAACCTTTAAATCACCTTTTAAGTCGCATAAAAATTTGGACTTTTATTGACTGGACCGAAGTGAGTGGTACTTTGTCCGGCTTTCCCTAATTTTTTGTCATTCGTTTTCAAAAAAATTAACGGTTTCAAAAAAATCATTTGGGGTTTTCCCAAATCATCACTAGCTTTTTTTCCCCGAAGATGGAGTATGGCTCCCTTTAAAGGGCGGGTTTTAAAAAAAAAAGGGGTCATACACCCCAAAACTCCACTGCCTGTCTATATTTTTTTAGTTTTCCGCAGGAGTATCAGCCCTGCGTACGCAAAAAAAGAAAAAAAGAAAGAATCACTACTTTTTTCATGGTGGTTGGGGAGATTTAGTTTAGTTTTTCCAAACGACCACTGCAGGTGTCTGAAATCCCCCGTCCCTGACCGAACGGGGATACCATAGCTTAAAAAACAACTGAGAAACTCTGCGGCCAACATTTTTCACGTTCATCCTTACTGATGATGGGAAAAAGAACCCCTTGAATTCGGGGGTTTCTTCTTTGCCCTGTTCTCGTGATGACCTCTTTTTGGGAAATTTGCTCTCCACGTCCGTTTGACCTCCCGGGGGTTTACCCGCCGGGTTTTGGCCCAGTTTTTTAAAATTTGGGGACTTTCACTGGAGGGAAATTTGGGTGGCGCCATTTTGATGGGACTTTTTTTTCCACACGGGGCTCCCCCAAAATTAAAAGTTTGTTATTGCCGTCAGTAGGGGGGGGGGGGGGGGGGGGGGGGGGGGGGTGGGGGGGGGGGGGGGGGGGGGGGGGGGGGGGGGGGGGCGAGACGGGGGAGGGGGGGGGGGGGGGAGACTTGGGCCCTGCATATGGTTGATGAAACGGGCCACCGCAAACCCTTTACCAAAAATGAATTCGGGGGTTGTGCGCACCTGGCGGACTGCCCGGGGAAAGGTTGTTATCAAATCACCCCCCGTGGTTTTGGCCGGGGTGTTTGGGGCTTGCGCGGACCACACTGGGGGGGGTTTGTGTCGGGGGGAAACCCCGGAAGGAGCGGCGTGGGAGATTTTGAAAATGAAGGGGATACAAAAAGATCCATTTAAAAGACGTCATTGAATTTCCCTTTAAATTTTCTTTCAAGAATTTTTGGGCTTTTTTTTTTCCCCCCAAAGTTTTTGAACTTTTGCTTTTTCTTTTGTCTTTTTTGGGAAATTCAGGGGTTTCCAATTTTCGAACACTTATTTTTTTTTTTTTTTTGGGGGGGGGGGGGGGGGGGAAAAGTTTGGGCCCTTATTTTTTAGTAGTAAACGGAAATAGGTTTAAACTTTTGGCCAAAATCTTTTAAAATAAACATGTAGATACTGTGGAATGAGCGACTTTTTCCAACACAAATACCTCGTAAGGTTCGTGTACATTCCTGATTTCATGCAAGTTTCTTTTCCCTGTTCTTCTTCACGTTTTCTAACACCGGGCCGCTGTTGAAAATCTTTTTTGGGGGAAACCCCCCCCCCCCCCCGCCCCCCCGCCACACACTTCCTTCTCTTTACCCGGCCACCCTTTCCCCCCTTTCCCCATCTCCCCCCCCCTCCTCCCCCAAAACTCCATTTCTCTTCCTCATCCCACACCCCACGTTCCCTTTTTCTCTTTTGCTTTTACTGAACGACTTTCTGCAGTCCATTTTCATGCCCCCGATGGGGA
Organism: Conus canariensis; assembly: GCA_033310375.1. Taxonomy (NCBI): domain Eukaryota; kingdom Metazoa; phylum Mollusca; class Gastropoda; order Neogastropoda; family Conidae; genus Conus; species Conus canariensis. The sequence goes on from JAMYXO010007622.1 coordinate 6,234, forward strand.
ATTTTTAAAAATTTTTAAAAATTTATATATATTTTAAATTTTGCATTGTGTCACAGCCCTTATCCCTGCACTGCCACGAAAAATACAAAAGATGGGCCCAAAAGATTTTTTCTAATATTTTTTTTTTTCTTTTGTTACTCGTATCGTATTAAATTCCCTGGTTAGTTGACCCCTTAAATAAATTTTTTTCATTGGGGACTTGTAAAAGTGAGTAAGGTTTTTGCAATTTATTGATAGGGTGCCGTGCATTTTTTGCGCGGGGGTGACGTTGAGTTTCAAAAGAACTGAAAAAGGGAAACTGGAAGAAAAATCTATTCTTTTTAAAAAATGAAAGGGAAATTTAGACAAAAATTGGGGCCCCCTTTTTTTTTTTCTCTTCTTTTCATCAATATATGGTGGTTCTCATAAGTTTGTTTTTTTTTTAAAATTCATAATCTTCTTCTTTTTCCCCTCTTATTACTGTATCTATAAAGGGAAACGGAACCAAGAGTTTTAAAGGGCGATTGTTGCAAGATTTAAACCCTTCTTTTTTTGTTATTTACGGGTTTTCCCACTCCCTCCCTCATTTTAAATTTCCTTTTTATAGAGCAAGCCCGTGCCTGGACATGAAAAAAACGTTTAAACCCAAATAAATACTAAAGAGGACAAAACTTTTCGACTGATTTAAATTTTTCCCCTAAATAAAAGAATAGATAAGGGGGACACACGTAAAAAAAAAAAAACTTTCTGCATGAGTTCAGAGATACAGAATTTGTTAAGTTAAAAGACAAAACATATAAAAAATCGAGCCCAAATATACTGTTGATGAAGGGCCCGGGCGGTGTGTGGGTGTTTTTTTGTTTTTTTTTTTGTTTTTAGAAAGCAATTTTTGAAAATTTGATGGTGTGTTACCTTATTTTCATTTTTTTTGTTTGTTTGTTGGCCCCCAGGCCTAAAGAAAAAAAGTCTCTGGTAAATTTAAAAAATTTTTGCACTATATTTTATGTTTTCCTGAAGTTTTTTTTCCTAAATTTTCTCGAACAAATTTTGATTTCCCAAAACAAATCCACCCCTTTAAAACCCGTTTTCCAGACCCCAAAGACCCCCCCCCCCCCTTTTTTTTTTTTTTTTTTGGTCTTTTATGCTGATTTTATTTTTCTGGCAGTCTTTAAAAAAAACCCGGGGAAGATTGATTTAAGCTGCATTAAATTTTCCCCCCCTAAATGTTTTAATTCATCGACGTGGTGTGACAGCCTGACCAACACAAGTAAACACTGCCCCAGCTCGTTTGTAAGTGACCGACCCCCCCCGGGCTCCACTGACTGACCGACAGGGCGACTGACTGGTCCCGGGTTTATTCGTGGGTCACATCATCGATGTACTGATTTAGCAGAACGACCTGGGTTTAGTGACTACTTCTCGCGGGGTTTCCAACCTCCCGGGCGCCCCCCACCGCTGCCCCAGTGGCTGACGTCAAAAAAGCCCCCCACTGCCGCGCAGGACCAAAATGAACGAAGAGGGGCCCCCCCTGAACTCAGTACGTCACAAAATTCACATCAGCGAAGGGGTGTGTGTGTGTGTTGTGTGTGTGTGTGTTGTGTGTGTGTGTGTTTTGTGTGTGGTGGGCGGGGCGCGGCGCGCGTGTGTGTGTGTGGTTTTCTGTGTTGGGGTTGTGTGTGGTTTTTTGGTGTGAGTTTTGTGGGAGGAGAGAGAGAGAGAGAGAGAGAGAGAAGAGAGAGAATTGGGGGGGAAGGGGGTTGGGGGTTTGGGGTTTGGGGGGGGGGCGGGGGGGGGAGGGGGGAAACGAGCGAGATTTCCCCAGGCCTTTCCTTCAAAACCCAAAATTCATGGGGGCAAAAAAAAAAAAAAAAAAAAAAAAACAAGGGAAAAAAAAAAAGAAACAAAAGAAATAAACGAAGGGGAGAAAAACAAAAAACAAAAAAAAGGGAAAAAAAAAAGAAAGAAAAAAAAAGTGCCCGGTTAAAAGTAAGACGTCACTTTTACGCCCCTCCCCCCCCCCCTTTTCTCCGCATAAATGATCAGTTGCCCTCACACCCCCTGCTAAAAGTCCTTCGCTCTCCCCTTGGTTTTTTTTTTTTCATTCCATCTTTTCCTTTTCTCTCTCCCCTCTCTCCTCTCTCTCTCTCTCCTCTCTCTCTCTTTCTCTCTCACACACCCCACACACACACACACACACACACACCCACACTCTCTTGTCTTCGGGCTCTCTCTCTGTCACTCTCTCCCCATTCCTGTCTCTCACTCACTTTTTACTTTTTACTGTCCGGGATCACGATCTCCCCCCCCCCCCCCCCCCCCTTCACATTTTTTTGCTGCATCTCTCCCTCTGTCTTTCCTCTCTCATTTCCCCCTTGCCCTATCTGTATTTTCTTACTTTCTCTCTCCCCTCCTTCTCCCTCTCTCTCTTCTCTCTCTCTCTCTCTCTCCTTTATATTCATCCCCAAAACCTCTCTCTTACTCTCTGTATTCCCCCCCCCCTCTTTCTCCCCATTTCCCCTTGCTCACTGAAACACTTTTTTTTTTTCTCTCTCTTTCTATGGTATCCATTCCTCCCTTTCCCCCCCTTCTTCCCCCCATTTCCCCTCTAATTATCATTTCTGTCTCTCATTTCTCCCTACCCCCTTTCCCCTTTTGTCTTTTTTACCCCCACCCCCTCACCTCCTTTCCTTTTTCTCTTTGTTTCTGTCCTTGGGGTCCCGTCTCCCCCCTGCCTGTCCCTTCGTATTTTTTTCTCTCAGACACCCAAAAATGAAAAAGTTACGACAAGACCAAAACACACACACACACAAGAAAAAAAAAACGCGCTGTTTTTTCGTCACAACAACCACACAAAGCACGCAGCCCCGCACGCACACACCAAAAACACACAAGAAAAAAAGTGCTGTCGTTGTTATTCCTTTGGGGAAAACAACTAAACTGTTAAAACCCCTCTCTCTTCTCCCCTCCCCTCTCTCCTCTCTCTCTCTCTCTCCAAGTAGATCTGCATGCAGCAAAACAATATTCTTGGGTTTTTTGGGGTCGTCGGTTTGTCGTCGTTGCTGTTGTTCCTGTTTCTGCTGTCTGTTTTTGTTTCCGCGCTTGGGGTGTGTGTGTGTGTGTGTTTTGTTTTGGTGTGTGTGTGGCGCCCCGGGGGCGTAAGTGTTGGGGTGCGCAGAGACTCTGCATACGTGATTTATATACTGTGGCGCATTCCCCTTTTAAATTTCGTTGTCCGTTTTCTGCATTTTTGTTTAATTAAAAAAATACTTTTTTTTGTTTGTTTTTTTGTTTTTTTCGTTGCTTTCTTCTTACTCGCTTTTTTGGGTTTGGTGGAAATTCGTAGGTAATTTATTGTTAAGTTGTTTTTTTAAAATTTTTTTTGTTTTGTCGCCCTTGTTGGGGTTGTTGTCCGGGTTTTTAACCCGGGTTTTTTTTGTTGTTGTTGTTGGGTTTTTTTTGTTGTTAAATTTAAAATTTAAATTTTTTTTTTACCTTTTTAAATTTTTCACCTGTTCCCGTTTTTTTCACGCAAAGGGGGCCCCCCGGAACAAGTGCTGTCTACAGTTTAAAGATCAGCTGGAAAAAGGCCCAAAATTGGTGAGGGGGAGAACCCCTCGATCAGCGCTTAGTGTGGGTTTTGGGGGGAAAACCAGTGGCTTTGGTTTATTTCATTCCGGTATAACGACCCCATTCACCAAAAGGTGCAAAGGGGAAAAAACCCGAGACCCGAAATTTTTTCCAAATCCCCGGTTGTTTCCCTTTTGGCGATGCGCGTGCTTTTTCTTTTCGAAATCACTCTTTTCAGTGGCCCAAAGGGGAATTTGGGTTTTTAGTATTTTGATTGTTGTTGTTGTTGTTGGTTTGGTTTTGGGTTTTGGGGTTTTTTTTTTTGTTTGTTTTTGGATCGTTTTTTAGTTCATGTTGCTGCTGTTGTTGTCGTTTCGGTTTGGTTTGGGTTTTGGGGTTTTTTTTTTGTTTTTTTTAGTTTATTTAATTATTTATTGTTTTTCTTAAATTTAAATTTTTTTATTTATTCATTTTTTTTTTTGTTTATTTATTGTTCATTTGGGCGTGCAATGCTCCCCGGGGAGAAACCAAAAAAGCCACGGGGAAACCCCATGGGCTGTGTTTTCAGAACGAAACGGCCCCCAGCTTTCCCGGTTTCCCCTGCCCCCTTTTGGGGTTGGGGTTATGAAGAAAGGGAAAGCTTTCTTTATCCCCTTTCCTTGAAATGCCAGTTTGTCATTCAGAATGACACACTTCTCGACCGCGATGAGCTTTTTTCGTGTGCCCCCCCCCCCCCCCCCCCCCCATTTTTCTGTGTGGAAACGGTAATGTTCAAGAGCCAGGATTTGTTGTAGGTTTTAGTTCCCCGGGGTCCTCATCAGCCTTTCTGGTTTGTGGAGCAGGGGGACGATATTGGAAACAGAACAAAACTCAAACTCCCCGGGCATTTGAGGACAGAAGGGGATTTAATAAGAGGAAACTCTTTTGACAACAGCCTTAACATCCTAATGCACACATAGCATGCTAAACATCACGCACACGCCGTGCGCTGGCATGCTCACACACACACACAAAATCCTGTCCCTACAACACACTATACACACGCCGGGGCGCCCACAACACAACCACAGACACTTTGGACACACGCACTCAAGCACTCACCACACACACACCCACACACACACAAACGCAACCACACAACCACACCCACACACACACACACACCTAACTTTGCACACACACACCACAACACCACACACACACACACACACACACACACATTAGAAGTGGTTGTTGCAAAAAAAATTTTTTTTTTTTTTGCTTGCAGCGAAATCATGCGGGACCGTCGAGAGAGGCGAGGGCGGGCCACAAAAAGAGGGGGCATCTGGGGGGATTTTTTCAGCTCTACGGGGTTGGGTAAAAACGGGGCCAGACCCCCAGGCATAAAAGGGGGGCATAGAATATAAAAGGGACCCAGAGGCAGACTGAGAACAATCACATCTTTCCTTTTTTGACTTCGGCCCTAAAGATGCTTTGGTTTTTTCCCCAATTTTTTCCTTTCTCTCTCTCGTTTTTTGTTTTGGGATTTTTGATAGGCTTTTTAGTGATTTTCATGTCATCTGTTAAAACCTGCCTATACTTTCTTTGGGATTTCCCTTATTGAAGGAGCCCCGGTGGAACTAAAAATTTGGGGCCGCTGTTCGACGGGAAAACCCCGATGAGAGCGGGTCAATAAAAACTCACTGCAGTGCCATTTTAATTTGTTTCTATGGTGTGTGTGTGTGTGTGTGTGTGTGGGGTTGGGGCCCCGGGGCGCGCGCGCGCGCGCCGGTGCCTTTTTGTATGGTGGGTGCAGTTCAGTGGGGGGGGGGGCATACTCATAATACATCGTCCTTTGAATTACGTCCCTTTAAGTAGACTCCAACGGGTGTGTGGGTTTGCATGTATCCTTGACGTTTTGTTTGAATGGTGTTAACTACAAACGTCCACTTATCCCTCCTTGAAGACTGATACCACACACCCCCCGGAAGAAAAAAAACAATCCGCTTCCACGTTTAGCCTACACGGCGGGGTGAGTGGGGCGGCGCGCGGGGGGCGCGTGTATGTTTTGTGTGTTCGAGGTGTGTGCGTGGTGTGGTGGTGCGTGCGTGCGTGCGTGTGTTTGTTTGTTGT
>JAMYXO010000760.1:0-38296 GCA_033310375.1 Conus canariensis
GGAGGATGAGCTGGGATAAGGGTTATTTTTGAAGAGTAGTAGGTTGAGGTTGGTCCTTTTTATTTAAGATGGTAGTGTGGGAGTCTTATAGATAAGTTCGAGTGATCGGTGAGTCGTTGTTGATAATGCGAAGTTACTGACATAAAAAAGGTTTTTGTTATGTACTTATATGCGTGATGGGTAGTTTTCTTTTTAGGGGTGATTAGCGTAATAATTTTTTACTAATTATATATAAGGAAGAGAGATGTATAATAGATTACGAAGGCGTGGGGTTTAATTCTAGAAAAAAATTCAAAGTGCTTTGGAGGTGTAGGTATAGGAATGTTCAGTTAGTTTTTGATCGTACGTATAGGGGTGTGAAGGAATTTCGGATCTAAGTGTTGAGTGCTTTATACTTTTGTTGTTGTTTAAAGATTCAAAATAATTTTCCTTTATCGGGTGTGAGGGTTTGATACTTTTGGAAGTCGAGATGTTGTTGTGTCGAGTAGGGTTGTGCGACTAATTTTTGGGTGAGTTATTTAAGAGTCCTTTGGATTTATAAACGGTTTGGCTCTTCGATTTGTAAGATTCAAGAACGTATGGTTCTGAGGTAGCTGTTCGATCTGCTCTTGCTAGCAAGAATTGATGGATATGTATCGGATAAGCGAGATCCTACAGTATGTTCTGTGTTCAGTCTGCGGTTGATAATACGCCGTTTGCTGGATATCGCCGCAAAGTTTTAGAGATGTGGTTATATTTTATGCTAATAGGATAACGGAAAGATATTTCCTGAGATACCTTGGTTTCTACTAAGGGGCAGATAACAATATATATCCTTTGTAGGTAGGACTGGTAGGGGACGACTGAAGGGATTTGTTGCAGACTAGAAAAGGCGAGTATGCTTCTGAGTTAGACGTTTTGTTGTTGGTGCGTAATTTAGGCTGAATGGGTATTATTACTTAGGGGGGTTGGTAGAGAATAGGTGTTGGTACTGTTCAAGTTTTGTATAATGGTGTTCCTATAGGAAATGATGAGGGTCTGGTATATTGTGGCGTTACGCAACGGGGTGGATACTGGGGTGGCTAATCACTGGAAGTTAATTATACTAATGGGGCTGTTTCTGTAAACTTTTAAAGTAAAGTAAAACTATAGTAAACTGGGTAGAGATATCTGCCGTTTTAATTCGAAAGGGTTTTAGATAATGTTTGATTCGTGTTGCTGAGATTGATTTAGCGACTAGAAAGCATTGAGTTAGAGGTGCGACAATATCCTATATTTGTTAAGTTTAGCAAATGGCGTCATTGCATTTGTGGGGGACACATTTGGTTTTGAATTTGTATCGGTTTCCCGGCTACTTTTGAGTTATTTCGTTTCTTTGTTTCGGGGGTTTTTGGATGAAGGATGGCGGTTACTGATATTTTGATACGTTTAACAATTTGATGTGGCTGTTTGAGGGGAATGCTGGTGGTTTTTCACAGGTTCGTGAGAATTTGTCGTTAGCATTTTTAGTGTGAGCGATAGGTTTCATGCACATTGTACAGAAGTGGAATTGTAGTGTGATAACATCGAAATATATGCGGCTTTTTGGTACGTCTAAGGGATTTACTTGCTGATGGTTCGGGTGTAGGTTGTCATGCCTTTTTTAAGGAAGGAAATATGCAAGATGGCACTGGGTTTATGTTGGTTCCAATGAGTGATTACGAAAAAGGAGGAACGGTGACGATGTTGTATGTGTATTTAAGGGGCAAAGCATCCTTTGGGACGCAGCGTATGTTACTGGTATGTTTTTCCGTTATATACTTCGAGTGAGGTGCATTAGAATTGCGAAACGCAAGTCGTTTGCGATGTACGCTACTGTAAGTTGTTGAATGGTAATTATAAATCGGATTAAGGTTGAAAGGATTGCCAAAAGGTGTTTTGGGAACTACTTTGGAATGGTAGATGATATGGTAGTGTTGGGCTATCGTGAAATAATGTGAATGATTGCTTGCTTTTTGTGGGCCTATTTTTTTTATGAGGTTTTATGGATGGTTTACTGTCGTGATTTGAAGGTAGTTAAAGTAGTCGTTTGGGGGGTGATTTATTTACCTAGAGGATGATTTTGGATTAGTAGTAATGATTTGATGAGACTGTAAAGACGGTTTGAATTTTTATAGTTCTTTTTCCTATTGAACTTGTTGATGGGTAGGGTGTCGGGAGAGGTAAAATTTCGTTTCCTGATGTGATGTGTTTGGTTTGGTGGGTTGAAGAGGTTGTTGATTTAGCGAATGGTAGGGGGAGGGGTGTTGGGTTTGTTCCGTATGGGGCTAGTTTCATCGAATGCTGAGTGGTGGGTGGTTTTTATGGGAGTCAAGGTGGGTCCGAGGGTGCGTTGAGTGGGCAGTTTTAGTCTTGCGGCTTTGCGATCTAAATAGCTAGGGTGGTATTAGGATATTGGAATTTAAGAGGGTATTTACGAGTTTCTTGACTGTTCAAAGGTTCGGTTAGCTGGGCAAAGAGGCATGTGGATGTGGTACGTTCATTTGAGCGGAGGATTGATTTTTGGTCTTGTGGTGTATAATTGCTGAGGTTATTGCTACGATTTTGGGGGCAAAACAAAAGACTACCACGTTGCCGATTCTCTTGATGGAACGGTATTTACTGATAGGTTGGTTACGTAATGATTTTATAGAGAGGGTGGAAAGGTGGAAGCGATGACCTCTGGGGTGTAGTATTTTGGGGTAATAGGTTAAGGTATTAAAATTATAAATAAGGGGGGTAAGTGGTGTGTGTCGATGTGAAAAACTAGTGATTCGTGTGAATGTTAATTGATTTGTTTGGTAATATGTTATGAGTAAAGTATGAATTTGAATGAGTTGGCTTTTTTGGAAGAGATTCAGAGTAGTCAAAATATTGATTTGTATAAAGGTGTGCGGTTAGATGGTGTTAGAGTTACATTGTTTGGTGGTAGTGTTTTTTTGCAGGGAGATTTTATTTCTAAGAGTGGAGGGTTGTATACTGCTACTGTTCAGTTAGTGGGGAGTAAGGTTAGTAGAGGTAGTGATGTTATATGTATAGTTTTGCATAGGCATAATGTTTCTATTGAAAAGGTGTATAATAGAGATGTGGGTAGTTCGGATTTACATACATATTTTGTTATTAAGCATACGTGGTTGTTAATTAAGTATGGATTATATCCGATAGAGATGTATTATTATTCTAAGAAGGAAGTGTCAGAGGATAAAATTGTGGGTGTGGTAAAAGGTGTTGAGGAATTTATAGGTTTGAAACCTACGGTGCCTTTGGTGGTGAAAAAGTTAATTTTTAAGGTTTTGAAAAGGAGGGATTATTGTGAGTTTGCAGTCTTTAGATTCAGTTGCGGTATCGATTTGTAAGAAGTTAGATATTTATTCGTCTTCAAAGTTGGCGGGTAAGAAGAGAGTTATTGTCAAGTGTTACTAGTATATTGTGTGATTTGGAGAAAAGAGAGGGTTTGCCTATTCAGGAGTTATATGAGGAGTATGATTTAGAGTCGTATGTTGATGAGAGGGTAAGAGAGGGTGCAGATGAGGTAGTGTTTGAGGATGATGACGGTTCTTGTGTTTTGTTGGTAGAGACTGATGATGATGAGGTTCAAAGGGTTTGACGGAAGAGTGGGGTAGTGTGAATATTCTGTATAGTGGTTATCGATTTGGTGTACGGGTTAGTCTTATTCATGCTTCTAATGGTGAGAATAATGTTGAGGATTATTCTGGTAGTGAGGGGGGTGATGAGGATAAAGGTGGGGTGGTATTTCTTTCACCTGGCTCAGAGACAGATAAGACGGATTTACATAAAGAGATTGATGTATTATCTGGGAATGTATCGTCTAGTTCAAATAAGGTAGAGCCGAGTGTGTCTGTTGCTGATGTAAGAGAGTGTACCTGTGGCTGGTGATTTGGATAGTTTAGTGGAAGGAGTGAATTGTGGATAAGGGTGGTGATTCTTCTTTATTTGTAAAAGAGTCGTAAAGCTGTACGTGGGGTAGTTCGTAAGAACCATGATTTACAGATTAGTAAGTTGGGTAAGGATGTTGAGTGTGCTGTTTTAGGGAGTAAAGTTGATAAGTTACGGGCGATAGATAGTTTTGATAGTGTTGAGTATTTAGTGAAAAGGGTTGTTGTGGAGTTTCCAGAGACAGACATGAGGAAGTTTGTTTTACAGCCTGCAGATGGGGGGGAGGTATCTTCGTTTTCGTTTTATAATGATTTGCCTTTATCTGTTTGGACAAAAATGGATGAGGGGTTTTCTGTTGGGGATTTGATAGCGTTTGTGTTAGATACTAGTGATGTAGTATATTGTATGAGAGTTGGAGATATTGTAGGTAGAACAGATATGGTGTTGCATTATACTAGATATTTATGTTATCCTATAAGTGTATCGATTAGTGATGATATAATTAAGCGAATAATTTCACGAGTTCGAGGTAATGAGGATGTGAGTATTGGAAATGATGGTAGTGCTGAGGTTGTTTCGGATAGGGTTGCTGATGAAGATGTTCATAATGAGGATTATTCGTATAATTTTTAATGGTTTTATATGTACTATATTGTGTATATATAATATTTTATTTGTGGAGGTTATGTATAATGAGTTAGACAAAATAATAAAAATAAGAGTACGGTGGTAGTTAGCTCTTTATTGAAGGCGTATTTGTGGAATAAAGTATTTTCATCTTCCTTTTTCGGGTTTGGTAATAATGTTTCTGTGGTTAGGTGTTCTGATGGTCTTTTAGAAGGATTTTTTGAAGAGGGTTCAGTCTGATTTTGATGCTACTGGTGTAGATGATAGTGTTCAGATTGTGGTAGTTGTACCAGAGACAGGCGATGCTGTTGATGGAAATGTAGTTGATACGATAGCTACTAATATTGATGATGTTTAAGGATGTTAAGGATTCTTTGAAAGATGGTATTGAGGATGCATTAGAGATAAATGAGTCTGGAGATGATTCTGAAGAGGATGAAGATGACGTTGAAGAAGATAAAACGTAGGCATAGTTAGCTTGAGAGGTGTTCTGTGGGGGCTAGGAGGACAGCTTTTGAGCAGGTTGGAGATTTCTTTACGATATTTCCATATAGATGAGCGAGGGACATATTGTTCGGTATATAGGATTGGCGGGTTTACGCTGGTCGTTGTATGGGTAGATACGAGGGGATTGACGGTTAATATATCTCGTATTAGAAGTATGAGCGATGTTCTCGTTTTGAATAAGTCTCAAGATTTCCGATTATATTCTTTACAAGATATAGATTAAATTCTTTTCAAATAGGGAGTCTAACACTTCCATAGTAATATATGATTTAGGTGCTGGTGGTGGCAGCAAGTTTTCTCGAAGTAAGATAGTATCGTCTAGCATTGATCGGGTTGGTGGTGGTTTGGTGGGTTGTTAGTAGTTCATTGACTGTTCATGATTTGAAGAGAATGTATTCGGATTTTACTCGTAAGCATCTTAGGGATAGGGCTAGTATTATGGGTACTGAGAGAAGTTTGGTAGTGTTGGTAGATGCTGAGTTAGATATTGAAAGGATACTTTTTTTGTTTCTCTTTTAAACGCCGGCTACAGCTGATGGTACTGTTAAGAAATCGGTTAGGTTGAAGGGGGGCATGAGCTGAGAGATAATCCTAGTGAGACGTATGCTTTGTATTTCCAGTTTGCTGATGTAATAACTGCGGTTGGAGTGTTGTTGTATGATAAGGATATTAAGTCGTTGACTAGTGGGGATGTTGTTTGAATTGTTATCGTTATGTGCAGTTAAGATATTTTCAGAGTCGCCTAGTTTTCACTGGCAAGGGTTTAATTATGCGTTATCAGTATTTGATTCGTCATTATCGCCAACGAATATTCAGCCGAAGGTGTGGGATAAGATTCATTGGTGGAGCATTTATAGATAAGCATTTAGGAGGACTGTTTAAATGCTGAGAAGTATTTTAGTAATTTAGTGGGTACTAGGTTGATTCAGTTGATTAAGAAGAAAAGAGAATCTATTAAGAAGTATTATGGTTTTGATGTTTACATTATGGGAATAGAGTAGAGGATGATAACGATACAGATACTTTGGATGGTTTAGGTGTGAGTGATATACGGATAGGTGAGTTTAGTGGTCGAGGATATTATTCTGTTGTTGAGTTGATAAGTATAGGGGGTTTTACCTACATTTATAGCTAATACTATTAGGATTGATAGGAAGAATATTTTTATGTCTGGGGTAGGTGGTTCATCATCTGGAGCTTTGAGTAGGCGGTTGCAAGAGATGTTAGAGACTGAGAATTCAGCACATATTAATCCGCCTTTTGTTGGGGTGAGTCCTGTTATTAATCGTGATGTGAGTAGTGATTTTAGATTGTGGTGGAATTTTCCTTTGTGGAGAGATGGGTTGGAGGTTGGTGGAGTTGAGTTTAGGTGTACGCCTTTAGAGTTATCGTTTAATTGTTTTTTTGTTATCTTCTTCGTTGAAAGATTCTATGTATCGAGAGTGGGAATTATCGTGGACTAGGACTAGTGATACCTTGATTGATGTTGGGGCTAGTATAGATGTTGGGAAGGAGGGTAAGGTGTCAATGAGGTTACCTGTTGTTGTAGGTATTTCTGATGGATTTTCTTCGATAGATGATGTAGATGATTATTTTTTCGGAAGGGGTTTAGTATATAGTCCATTTGATTTACGTATTAATACATTATCGTTACGATATGACGGAGATAGAGTAAGTAATGGAGGTGTGTTTGGTAAGTTTTTAATTTATTTAGATACTATTGATGGGGAGAATGAGATTGTAAGTGATAATTTGGAATAAATTGTGGGGAGGTTTTTTCTTGATTATGGTAGGTATTCTGTATTATAATATGTAAGGGTAATGTGTTGGGGGATTGGAGGGCTTTATTATTTCTAGTACAAGTAGACGGGAGAATGTTGAGGATAAGGTTTTTAAGGGGTGTACATGATCGAAGTGTTGATGTTGGGAGTATTGTTGAATTATCAGAGTATGAATTTTGCGTGTTTTACTAAGGTTGTTTTAGGGTTGGTTGTGTAGTGAAGCGAGGAGGGTATCGTATAATTTAAGTGAGGAGGACAAATCTTTTTGTATAAGCAATGCGTTTTGTATGTGGCAGAAGGTTGTTTCTCGAGGGATTAAGATTAAGAAGTCGTTTGTATCGATGATGTATAATATTTGTAGGGGGGTATATTATCGGGAGTTGGCTAACAAGCATAAGTATGATAGTTATCCGTTATCATTTTTAGATGATGATGGGGTGCCGTATGTATCTTTGTGGGGGGATAAGAGATATAATGATATGTCGGTAGGAGGTGGATGTGTTTATGAGGTTAGCAAATTCTTATTGTTCGGGATGTATCTCGTGAGGATATGATTAGGATGTTTATTCGTGTTTGTTATGTTCAAGCGGTGTTAAGAGGTATAGTTCATTGGGTATATAATATATGAGTGTATTGCGAGATAGGTTTAATGAATTGGTTGAGTTGTTGCCTGAGGCTAAAGTATTTGAGTCTAGGATTGATTGGGAGTTGGAGAAGCCTATGCCGTTTTTGAATGAGGAAATGAAGGTTATTTTAATGGATCAAATAATACGACCTTTAGCTAATTGTGATGACTTAGATATTATTTTGATGGAAGGTAGTTTTTTGAAAGGGTTAAGTGATCTTTTACATTTTGATGTGTCTAGTAAGGTACTGGTCCGGGATGTGCGGGACGTTGTAACTAGAATGAAGGATACAGATTGAATGGTTTCTTTTCAAAAGTTCAAGGAATATGTATTGGATATATGGTATGGATGCCGCCTTTGTTGTTTCAAAAGTTAAGTAGAGTTCCTACTGATCGGGCGATTAGGAGAAAGTATGAGGTATATAAGGAGCGAATGGTATCAGCCAGGAGTGTTGGGGCGAAAGTACATGGGAGAGGATGTATATTATTACGTAGTGTTAAATATGGTAAAATAGCGTATAAGGTGTTGATGGATGCTGGAGGTAGTAGTATTGTTGAGGGAGCTCATGTGTTTTCGAGGGCTACACATCCACAGATAAAGGAAGAACCGATTAATATTGTTCCGTTGTGTAGGTTTTTTCATCGGAGATTGGATGTGGGGATTCATCCTATAAGTGGTAAGAGTGTAGGATTGGGTGGAGCGAGGAGTTTTATTTTGAGTGTATTAAGTAGAGATGTCCGTAAGGATTTATTAGATTTGGTGAATAGGAAATGATTTTTATGCGTTTATTCAGAAGATATATAGTAGTAGGTTTTTGTTGTTTGTGGTTGGTGTGGTTTTTGGGGGGGTATCTGTCTTGTATTCACAGCAGGATTTAGTTTAATTTGGAGGTTTCAACGATAGAGCGTTGGAAGAAGCAGATAGACGAGTTGATTTTGCTGGAGAGAGGAACAGATAGTGCTATCCAAGAAGTTGAGGACCGAAGTGGTGTCGTTATCGATGCAAGTGCTAGCGTTGTCGGAGGGTTTGACATTTTACAAGAGCGAGTCGATTCGGTTAGCGGAGGAGTTGGACAAGTGGAGGATATCGCAAGAGAGCTTGAGCGATCTATTATTAGAGGAGCGGCGATCGAGAGAGATTTTAGAAGAGGAATATTCGAAGTCGATAAAACGATTACGGACAAGGAATATATATGCGTGGATAGGAATTGGTTTGAGTAGTGTTATAGGAGTTGGGATAGGCATAGGAATTGGGGTGTTGTTTTTTCAGTAATTGATATAACGAGGGGGTATATATTGTTGGATTATTATTATTATGGGAATTATATACAACTGTACACTATAAAAAAGTGGTATAGGAAATTTTTCTATAAAAAAGGAGAGGAACCTATGGAAAATAGTAAGAAAAAAGACGAAATAAGTAGCATTAAGGATAAGGAAGTAGAGGGGCATTCAAACAAACTAACTTTAGATGATTTTATTTTTATGACATATTTATTAGGTGCAAAGGGTGGGGGAAAAGAGATAAGAAAGAGGGTTTCAGATTTATTAGAAACAGAAGGGCAAGAGTTTGGGAGAAGAATATACTATCTATCGAAAGACGTGGTTGCGTTGTATGAAAATAATCGTATAGAGATGGCTGAGTTTAGGAAGAGAGGGGAAATAAAACAGAGAGGGAAAATAAAACGAGGCGATGAAAAAAGCGTTAGGATTAGATGAAGAGTGATATTTTCAAGGGGTTAGTGTACAGATGTATATAAGTCCCATTATTATTATTGTGTTGTAGGTGTAATGTTTGATAGTGTAATGAGTATATAAAAGGTGTAGGGTTATGATACGGAAGCATTGGTTTGTGTATCTGAGTGAGGTATTGGTACTGGTATTGATATGGTTCCGTGAATTTTTGATGGTAGAGTTTTCACATATTATATCGGTTGGGGTTTAGTGGAGTTATTTTGGGGTATGTTCATTTTTGTTTAGATGCAAGTGTGCAGGTATCTCGTAAGTTAGAAGTGGGTAAATCTTATAGTGGACATGATTTTATTGTACAGAAGATTATTTTGGGTTTGTTTATTATTTGTGGTGTGTCCATGTATGTTCGGTTTCAAGGCGATGCGGGGTCGCCTGTAGAGTTAATGATAGGGGTTCTTTTTTCGGTAGTGGGGATATATGTTTCTCACAGTAAGAGGCGTGTAGTTGCACAAAGTGAGACGAGTGTAGTTGTACAGAGTGTGAAGAGTGAGAGGCGTGTGTGGTTACGAAAAGTAAGAAGCGTGTTTCTTAATTTAGTTAGTAGATAATAAAAACATAGGTAATAGTTGGTGTGTTTCCCCCCCTCCCAATTGTTTTTAGGTTCATATCGAATATTGCTTATGTTTTTTTCGGGTGAGAGGATGGCAGATTGTAAGCATCCTCTTTTCCCTGTTTTTTATAAAAGAGAGAGGTGTATGGAGAAGTATAAAAAATTAGATAAGAAGTTAGATTTTGATAATCTTAAAGGAATAGATTTAAGAGGATATGATATATCTGGGTTGAATTTTAGTGGATGTAATTTAGCGGGGGCTAATTTATCGGGAGCTAATTTAAAGCAAGCTGATTTATCGAGAGCTGTTTTATCAGAAGCTGTTTTAGTAGGGGTTAATTTAGAAAGTGCTGATTTATCGAGAGCTACTTTATTAGAAGCAAATTTTTAACGGGGGCTAATTTATTAAAGGCTGATTTATCGAGAGCTAATTTATTAGAAGCTAATTTAACGGAAGCTGATTTAACTGAAGCTAAATTAAGAAAAGCTATTTAGAAGGAGCTGAATTGAAAGGGGCTATAGGGCTAGATGATTATTAGTATAGCACAACTTTTATTAAGTGGGTAAAGTTCAAGAGTTATTGATTTTGACAAATAATTAAGGGTTAACGAATGGAGACAATTATATTAAAAGATATGTTGCAAATTTATCAAGAAGATTGTTTAATTTATTACCAAAATTATCGAATAATTCTGTACACATGGTTTTAACAGACCCGCCGTATTTTATAGATAAATTAGATGATAATTGGAATGATAAAAAAAATTAAAGTAACTAATAGTAATACTATAGGAAATTTACCAGCAGGAATGAAATTTAGTCCTGAACAAAGTATAAATTTCGGAAAGTTTTTTGAAAAGGTGGCAACCGAGATATATAGGGTATTAGTTCCCGGTGGTTTTTTTTATATCCTTTAGTCAAGGTAGATTGTATCAAAGAATGGCGGTAGCTAGTGAAGATGCTGGGTTTTGGATTAAAGATATGTTGGCTTGGCATTATAAGAAAAAGGCACAACCCAAAGCGTTTACCCTAGACCATTTTATAGATAAGAAAGATATATCAGAAAAAGAAAAAAAGAGACTGAAAAGGAAAATAAACGGAAGAAAAACACCGCAATTAAAACTGCATTTGAGCCGATGATGTTGGCACAAAAACCACTAGAAGGAACCTTTATAGATAATTATGATAAATGGGGAGTTGGTCTTATTGACACAAATGTTACTATGGGTGAGCATTTTCCTTCAAATGTGATGGAAGTAGAAAAACCTGATGGGGAAGATAGAAACGACCACCCAACACAGAAACCAGTAGCGTTGCTGGAACATCTTATAAAAATATACACACAAGAAGGACAAACAGTATTAGACCCATTTCTAGGTAGTGGTAGCACAGCTATAGCAAGCTATAGAAACAAGAGAAAAATAATAGGATATGAGTTAGAATTAAAGTATATGAATATTATAAAAGAACGGTTTGCGGTATTGTTGGGGACTAACGGGTTTTATTGAACAAGAAAAAAGATTTGGTCGGTAGTGCTTTTGCTACTTTATTTAGTTTTTTTTGGTTTAGGGTTGTCATAATTTATAAGTTGGCACTATTAATTTATAAGTTGGCACTATAAGGTAATGATTTAATATAATCTTCCATAAATTGATAGTCTGGTTTACCTTGACTATCTACTGGGAGTTTAATTTTATGCTTTTTCATTTTTTCCAATCCCCATTTTCTCCATAATTAAATTTAATCTTTTCTTTTTTTATTAGAGATATGATAAACATAGCATTGTATACATTTAGTTTGTCGTTTCTGATAACAGATATATCAGGGGTTGTGTATATTTCTTTATTATGAAAAAAACATTCTCCGACAGAACCATTATTAGCTATTGTAATTATATTTTTTTGAAAAAGGTTAGTTCCATTTTTTATATAAAGACTAACCCCATTATTATTTTTAATTGACGATATTAATGGGGTAGATCCTAAATCAGCATTATCAATAATTTCTTTCCCTCGCTCAAAGGAATAAAAAACATCTTTATACAAAAACCATTTCCACTGCCTATCCATTAAGTTTACACCTTTACTAGACAAAGACTTTTTACTTGGTTTGCTTATGCTACTCTTATTTACATAGCTAGGTATTTCATTTGGAGAGGGGATTTTTATATAGTCTAATGTTTTATTTGCCTCTCTGTTTAAAAGTCCCGTACCTATAAGCATTTTTTTTGATGCACAAGCAATAATATATCTTATCCCGATACGTTAAGTGTGTTTTAGGAATCAACACTTTAATATTTTGACCTGTATAAAAATCATCAGGTTGAACAAAGGATTCTAAAATACTTCCTCCCAAAGAGACAGAAAATTAAGCCGCTAGGAAATGGCTCAATATCAGGTATTGATTCTATTTGACAAGATATTCCCAAATTGTTAGAGCTTCTATTAACAAAGTTAATGCCACTATTGTTAATTCCTTGCTTATTTAGGTCTAGTTGGTGACCATATTTAACATCAAATATTTCTCTTAACTCAGGCATTATTTATCCTCATTAATAATTTGATATGCAACATAGTTTTTAACAGTGTTGATAAAATCTTTTTCTGGTTAAATCTGAATAATCTGTTTCCATATACGCCTCTGCTAACCATTCATCTTTGTGTGTTACGCATCGTCTTACAGAATAACCAATTTTTACATCTCTATTTCTGTATAGAGAAATCCATTCTTGCTTAATATTTTGCCAATTATTATGGTAGTCTATACGACCCAATTTTTTTCTTTTACTAAAACCATCATCTTTATAAAAGCCAAAGAATGTCTCTTGCTTGGTATCATGTGGTCGATGTGCCTCCCACACCATAACACATGGTACCGTGCCTGTTGGATAAAAAATATCACTAGGCATTGAAAACACTGCTTTTAATGTATGTTTGTTAAATAGTCTTTCTCTAACTTCTTTAAATTTTGTGCCAATAGCACAAGACATTGGCACTACACACACACCTATACCGCCAACAGTGAGAATGCTTAGCAAATGTTCTATAAATTCAAGTTCTTCTACATCGTTTTGAGAATATGGAGGATTGATTAAACCAACATTTATATTTCTCTCTTTTAATTCAGTAGTAGTTTTTTATCAAAGCAATCACCATAATAAATATTTGATTTTCCATCTTTTCTTATAATCATATTAGCAACTGCTAATGAATATAGTTCATCATCAAACTCAACACCATACAATTGATTGGTTCGAATATTTTCCATTTCAGTGGGATTAGCATCTTGAAACATTTTTGCCATTGCTGTTATAAGGAAAGAGGCTGACCCACAACAAATATCAACTACTTTAGAATTTTTATTTACCCCAGCGACTTCAACCATAAATTCTGTTAAATGTTGAGGAGTTAATACTATCCCTA
Source organism: Conus canariensis (assembly GCA_033310375.1). Lineage (NCBI taxonomy): Eukaryota > Metazoa > Mollusca > Gastropoda > Neogastropoda > Conidae > Conus > Conus canariensis. The sequence goes on from JAMYXO010000760.1 coordinate 13,159, forward strand.
GACCCTTACCATCACCGCCTGAATATTTAATAAATTCGTGATAGAACGCACCTAAAGCATCTACAGTAGAGTCTGCATAATCCATCATAGGTTTTATCTTTAGCTCTAACTGTTCAATATACCAGGTTATAGATTGATTTTGACCCAGCGCAATTGCTTTAAATTTAGTATTTTCTTTTAAGGTTTTAAATGCTTGTTGAATGTAATTGATACGATTAGATTTTATCTTGCTATCTTTGAGAATATTTTCAATAGCAGTCTCAATGTTTGACAACACTAAATTATAAGAAGTTAGATTAGAATAACTTTTTATAAAATCATTATCTTTTAATGCAATAAGTATTCCTGCAATAAATATCGGCTTATGTCTTTCTGCCATCTTTATCTGTTGTAAATACTCATGCATATTTATTGCTGTTGTTCTTATTTCATCAAGTGAATAAGATTTTTTAAGTTTTTGTCTTTAATATGTGCCATACCGTTTACATATTCTTTCGCTGAATGATTAACTTGCATTCTATCATATTTAAACACTTTTATATCCTCTCAATTCATCAGTTATTAGTAAAGTACCATGACTTACATTATATGATAAAACTGTTTGTAATGTATCAGATTTAGTATCATTTATCACCCCAATGCTTCCGTATCATAACCCTACACCTTTATATATATACTCATTACACTATCAAACATTACACCTACAACTCCGTTTCTCTGTTTCATACCCCTAATTATACTCTTATTTGCCCCAATTTGTGAACCCTTTACTTTCTTGTTATTATGCTTGTTTGCTTCTTTACCACCCGGAAATAACAAGTATAGTGAGTTTGCCGAAGAACTTATTTGATGGTATATTATTTCATAGTGAGGTTTTAATATTCAATATTCATGGATTAAAATGTCTTGACGTTTTTTGTTTATATGGTATGATATTATGTATAATATTATTATGTTAATATAATTTATTTTTGAAAATGTCTTGACATTTTTTTTATTATACGGCATACTATTATTAGTTATATATAGTATTATTATAATGTTATTCCGTATAATACTATATATAGCCGTATAATATTATTAATTTATTTTTGAAAATGTCTTGACATTTTTTTTATAGTATGTTATAATATTATTGTTATTAATTTGGGGTTTTAACCTCTTTATATACTTTTTTGAAAGGAGGGTGTGCTTATGAGCTGCCGTAACATCAATATTGATATTGGTCGAATGCGATCAATTATTTTATCTTTTCAATCCGGAAAAGATGTTTCTGTAAAAATATGGGGTCTATTTTAGACGACTGTATATTTCAGGTGAAGAAATCTATTCGTAGTTTTCGGTTTACCGATGCTAATAGTCATGATCAAGAGGTTAGATCGCTGACGTCTATTGCGTGTGTTGAAGTTTTAGGGTCTATAAATGTTTCTAAGATGAGGTGTTTACAGTATTTTAGAATGGCTGTTGTGCATAGATTTTGGGCAGCTGTTAGCAAAGATTATCCTGAAATTTGTGGTTCTCGGGTGCAAGAAGATGTTCGTGATGTAAAACGTTAAAATCAATAATCCAATTCCCATTTTCTAGATTGTCTGCAATAAATAATGAGGGCGGTGATAGTGATTTGTTTGATGTTGTAGATAATAAAAGTGGTTTGTATATACTAATTCGATATTGGTCGATCAGATTATGCGATTGGTAGCCGACCATTATGGTAGAAAATCTAATATGTTTGTTGTCGCCGATAAATAATAAATACTGATATGTCTTTTGACGAAAATCGCTGAAGAAGTAGGTTTGCAAGATGGACACGTTGGTGTTGCAAATCTCGATTGGTTAAATTCTTGACTAAGTGTGTTCGTGAAGGTATTTTAGGTGCTTTTGAAAGTTTAGTGGACATGCAGATTGTGATGATGATAGGGAGCGATCGGGTCGATTGTTCGCTATGTAATCTACATAGCATAATATATTAATAGATATTCTGTACTATAATACTAGTATATACATACTGTAATGTATATTTGAGATGGTGGCTGGGGGTGTTGCTGTCGTTTGATTATGTAGTTATTTAGGAGTGTAGATGTCTGGAATTATATTAAGAGAAAAGCAGGTTTTAACGGCGGGCGTTACTTTATCGGCTGCGGGTACGATGGGGGCTACTGTGGTGAGGTCTAGTCGGGGGGTACCGGATCCTGTTGTAATACCGGGGGGGATGTCCAAACTTTTGAGAAATATGTTTGGGGATGCTAGTGTAGAATTTCCTGAATTATCGGAAGTTCGTGTTGTTTGTTCTTCTTTTCCTTGCGTTATAAAAAGGGCGATTGGTGATAATTATACTGTTTCGGTTATTGGGCTGGGAAGTACAGGTGTATATCGTTTTGCTGGTGGTGTAAGGTCTGAAGTTCGGTTGGTCGATACGGTCGATTTATCTAAAGCTAGTATGCGTGTATGTCTTGAGGACTTGGGAAATAGGTCGTATGGTGTTGATATTGCGGGTACGGTTTGATTTAGGGGCTGTTGCTGCGGGTAATACTTTTACGGTTGTTGCGTATGATCATTCTGGAGCTTCTTCTAGTATATTATTTTCTGAAGAGGCAGATGTGGGTGATGATTTTACGGATAGTGGGTTTAGTAAGGTATCTTTAACGGGGTCGAGGTAGTTTGTTAATTTAGCTAATTCTGTTGATCTTGATGGTAAGTCGGTAAAGTTATTTTTAGATTATACGTTTAATATTCTGATTGTGGTGTAAGTTATTTGTTAGCCTCGAAAGTTGTCTCTGATACGTATCCTGTGTTGGAGACTACTTTTAATAAGGTTCCGTATTTGAAGATTGTTGATGCTGATGGTGGGGTGTGGTTTTTCTGGTGAGGTTAGTTTAGATAGTAGAGCTAGAAACTCGTTTGGCGTGGTTATTGGGATTGATGAGGTTTTACGAGATGATGATTATGTTGTATTGATTAAAGTTAAAGATGTTGATGATAGTGTTATAGATGCTTTGATAGAGTGATACGGGGAGGCGGTACTGCGGGGGCTAAGCATAATTTTTCTTTAGGTAGCAATGGGTTTAAGCCGGTAGCTAGAGGTATAGCTGCGGCGTATACTGATTTGGCTAATAAATATACGGCTAGTAAGGTTGATGTTGTTTTTGATTGTATAGGGGCTAAAAGTGTAGGTGATGAGGCGGTTATTAATGGTGGTATTAGATCGGCAGTTTTAAGTTCTCGAGTGTTTAAGTATGCTGATGTTATTGTGTCTGCTAACTTGTCGGTTACGTCTGATGATGTGGAGGATGGAGATTATTCTGTTGGAGTTGCATCTAGGAATTTTAGTTATTATTATGCTTGGGCTTATGTTAGGGATCCTATTACTGGTTTGAAGTTGTTATCAAATTGTGCTGGAGATATAGCGTTTGGTCGTAGGTTATTCATGAGAAGTCGTTTGGGTCGGAGGCACATTCCAGGGTTAATTCGAATGGGATGGGAGGACAATTTACATCTGGAAGAGTGGTGGAGTTGTATAGACCTGAGTTATCTGGTCGAGATGAGTGTAGAAGATGTTTATGCGGATGCTAGGGTTAATATTTTGAAACGAGTATCTGGTTTAGGTTATGCATTGATATCCAGATATACGAGTGTTTCTGGTCCTGATATATTTGAGTATGTTGAGCGATCGTCTGTGGCTAATAAGATTATACGATTTGCGTTAGTTGATGTGTTGCCGAGTTTTGTTGAGAAGAAGGTAACTGATGATCGGAGGAAACAATTATATAATTCGCTTGATGGATTTTTAGATACGTTGAATAATGGTGATCATATATATGATTATAGGATTAATACATCTAATGCTGTAAATACTGTTGATGTGTTAGCTAGGAATGAATATATTGTGAGGTTAGGTGTTCAGTTTATGCCACACATGGATACTATAATTTTTTGAATTTTCTTCGTTATCATTGAATGCTGATTTGGATGGGCTTGTTGGGTCTGGGGTTATATAGGAGGAAGGAGGATTTTTATATGAGTAAAGTAGTTCGACCGGTTTTTGATTTAGGGGATGACGCTCTTGAGGCGTTTTTTTCTGTTGAGTTTAATGATATAGGTAATTTATTGGGTGGGTCACTAGAGCCGTTGAAGTATAGGATATCTGAGTTTAGGGCGCCGAATGATGCGGTTGCTTTGTATAAGGTACATTATAAGGGAGATCATTTTGAGAAAGTATCGGCGACTAATCCTGTAGAGAAGAGGTTTAGTTTTGTTTTTCGGGGGAGATAAATATTTTACGTTGTGGACTGCTTTATGGGAGTGGATGTCTTTACCTCGTAATCCTGAGATGGATATATAACTGAAGATATAAATGCTATCACTGCTGCATCGAATTACCGGGGCAGTTTGACGGTATATCGAGAGGATCAGACTAAGACTTTGAATATGCGTCCTAGAAGGTATGAGTTAATTTTTCCGATTTCGGTAGAAGAGCCACGTGCAGATTATTCGAGTGGTGAACCTGTTAAGATTACTGTTGAGTTTGTGTATCTTCAAAGAGTGTGGGTTGATGGTTCTGGATTGTAGGTGTGTACTGAGGATTAGTATTTGTCTTTTGTGCGTAATAATTCTGATTTAGATCGTGCGTTTTTAAGTGGCGATCATGCGTATGCTAGTTATTTTGACGTTTCTTTTCTTGATAGTGTAGTTGAAGGAACGAATAATGAAGATGCTGGATTTTCTGATGTAGATAATTCTATATGGCGATCGCTTACTGGTTTATCGTTTAATAATCTTTTTTCTTTAGAATATGATAAGACTATATCTGGTTTTGGGATATTGAATAGGGTAGTTGTTAGTGGGAGATGTCGTTATCTTTTTTTGAGCGGTCATCTGTGTTTCCGGTAGTTACGAGTTTCTGTAATTGGTTTAATTCGTTTTATATTGAAGGATCGATCATTGAGGAGTAGTGGTGTAGGTAATTTGCGGAGGGATATAGAGGTTTCTTTTTTTACTAATAGTACAGTGGGGAATGATGTATGGTATTCTCGAGATCAGTTACCGTATGACGATGAGTATCGTATATCGTTTACGAATAGTAAACACTTACCTTCGGTAGAGTTTAAGTTGAGTATTGTTTCTATTATAACTGGGTATTTGAAGAATTTTTTGTTGAGGATTCCGGGATGGCACGATTTGAGGTATAATCAGCAGAAGGCTATGTTATTAGATTTTTTTGAAGAGGTATTTTCCGTTAAAGGATAAGGGGTTTGTTGAGTGGGCTAATCCTTTGTCGAAGTTGGAAGAAGAGATTGTTAATTCTGATGTTAGGGCTGGATTTGATGCGGTAGGTGTTAATAAGATTGGTGGTATAGGGTTAAGTAGTTTGCTGAATACTTTTCAGAATTCACTTAATAGGTGGTTTCCTTTAGTAGCGTGTATTCGTTGGAGTAAGGTGTTAGAGGATCGCATGAAGTTTTTTACTGGGGGGAGTTTGGGTGGTAACATCTAATGCGGTGAGTTCTTATGATATTCCTAGTATTTTGAAGCATCGTGGGAATGATTCTGATATATTGAGGCAGATAAGTGATTATCAAAATAATTTAATATTTAGGTTTAATGGATGTTATATGAATAGTGTTAGGCTTGGTGATGTGTCGTATAGTAGTGGCGATCCCTCTGTCTGTGCAGGTTATGTTGGGGTACGATAGCATAGATATATTGAGGAGTGTTTTTTGGTAATGATCGTGATTTATTGTTAGGGGTGGAAGATGTAGTTAGTTCTCGTGTTGAGGGGGAATATAAAATGAAGGATATAAAGTTGTCGAGTGCGGGGAAGTTGTTGGGGACCAGCGGTGGTGTCTGTTCGCAATTATAGTGTAGGAGATGTACATAGATTAGCGTTGATGGATGATTCTAATATGTTGAGGACTATATATAGGGTGATGATTTCGGTAATTGATGGTGGTGTTGATGTTGTAGATTTGCTGACATTAGATGATGTTCGTGAGATATATATAAACATATTTTTATTATTTTGGGGGGATGTAATAAGAGATGTTCCGTATATGTATAAGGATGAGGAAGGAGAGCAGAAACAAGGTATGATAGATATTAAGTACTGAGGGTATTTCTGCCAGACCTTTTCCTGATGACATAAAGTCGATGTTTGATTTGGAGTCTTTAGATAAGTCGCAGTTGGTATGTATGAGGTATCCTACTATTAAAGATGAGTTATCGTTGGAAGAATACATTAGTAGAAAGTATGCTGATTTTTTTGAGAAGAAGGCTAGTGGGGATATTAAGGAAGGATCGTCTGAGGATGAGGGTATTTTTGATAGATATTAAGGTTGATAGGGCTAGATTTTTATTTTGTACGTGTGCGATTTCTGTTGATATGGATGGGAGAGATGTAGCGTTTTCTGATGTTGAATCGGCATTGAAGTTTGAAGGTGAGATAGGGTTTGATAGTACTGTGGGTCTTCAGTTTTCACAAAAGGTTAAGGAGATATCTCAGTATGGGGTTCAACGGGATGTTTTGGGGTTTGATGGGGTTAGAAATAAAGAAGTGTTATTGAGGGGGTGTCTTAACGATATGAGGTTATTTCCTTTTTTGATGCCTATGGGGTTAGATGATTATAGAAGTCTTTTATATGCTGGGGCGGTACATTTGGTTGGAGTGAACAACAGGTGTATGATTCTGATGCGTATAATTGGTTATGGATGATAGGCAAACGAAACAAGGATTTTGGCTCGGGGGTTACTCTAATGGCAAAAGATAGTAAGGCTAGAAGTAGTAGGTCCGGTAAGAATATTTTGTCTAATGGTGATAATGGTACGAGTAAGCGACTGCCTGTTGTTAGGGAGGATAATAGTAAAGGTATTGAGAGGGTTCTTAATAGTATTTTACATAGTTCTGTAAAGGAGAATGGTAAGTCGATTGATGCTGTCGTAATTTTGAGAAGAATATTGTGGGGGTAGTATCTGATTTGTTATTACAGTGTAATACGGGTGATATTGTTGATGCGTTGGGTGTTTTACAGAATTCTATTGTTGATGGTATTGACAGTAATAAAGATGTTGAGGTTATACCGGTAGACGTATCGTCGTATATTTATCAAGAATTTCATTCTGATATTAGTGATGTTTTGAATAAGATGGTTTCGTGTATTTCTTTAGAGACTAAAGAAGTAGCTAATTTGACAGATGCGGTGTCTAGTAGTTCTGATGGTTTTCGAAATACTTTGGCTGATGATGGTAGTGCTGATGATGGTAGTACTGTACGAGATTCTCGGATTGGGTTTGTTGGGGTGGGTAGATTTTCAGATACGGAGGATGAAAGTCGAATTGCTAGAGATAATTCGACTAAGGAGGATGAAAGTCGAATTGTAGAGATAATTCGACTAAGAGAGATAGCGATAGTTTTGGTGGTATGGATTGGAGATCTCCGTTGGGAACTGCGTTATTGACGCCGTTGAGAACGTTGACTGACCCGATTTTGAATTTAATGTCGTCATTTGGTGGTATAGGTGGTATTATAGGTAGGAGTAGGAAAAGATCGTCTGGTGAGGTTGTGGAGGGTTCTGGTGGCGATGTTTTGGGTGCTGAGGATAACACTTTTAGTGGGATGGCTAGTGAGCGAGATTTATCTCAAGCGGGTGTTTTGGGTCGTGGGTTTTTGTTTTGAATGATTCTTTGTTAGGTATTGAGGATGGTTCAGAGGAGGATGTTAAGGATTCCACTGATTCTGATGAGAGTTTGATACAGACGGATGATTTGATTGGTGTTGTATCTGGATTGTTGGGCAGTGGTGTTGGGCTAGCGGTAGTTGGGTCGGTGGTTTTGGGTATTATTTCAAATTGCGTAATGTTGGATTATCGAGAGATAAGAATTCGGATTCCCGGGAATTTGAGGATAAGATAGATACGATAAAAGATCGGCATTCTAAAGATAGGATGAGTTTGATGATGGTTTTTTTGGGGTTTTTGAAGTATCGTGTTGATAGGGCGTGGACTTTGGGCCAATCTTTTGGGGAGGCTCGAAAAGAGATGCGTGATGAGATGGATGATGAGATATTGAAGAAACTAAAGATGGGGCAAGGTGGTGGTGGATTTATTGGTGATGTAATAAAAAATACAATAAGAGATATAGGTAGGGTTAAGGTGTTTTTGTTTTTTACTAAATCTTTTTTTGTAATAAGGATAAAAGGAAAGAGGATGATCGTGATATTGATAAGGATGGGGGAGAGATAGATACGGAGGTGAGGCGAACATCTAGGTTGGGTATTGATACGATTGATAGTAGTAGTGAGTTGAGTAAGCAGTCTAATTTATTGCAACCTGTGGATCGGTTTAGACAAGATCTGGGTAGTGAGGGTAGTGGAGGTAGTCAGTTGGTTGGATTAATATCTGATTTAGCGGATAAGGTCCGAGATATTTCGAATATTAGTGGAGATGCGGTAGGGGTAAGATTAAATGTTATAGTTGATTCTGATAAGGCAGGAGGTTTGGTCATCTTGCTAGGAGAGGGTTGGTTTGAGTAGCCGGGGGTTGTATAATTTCCAAGCGGGATCGAAAGTATCTTTTTATATTGTTAATGATTTAGTATTAGTAAGTCAGATGGCAGTATGTGAATATTGTAGATGGGTCTGTGTCTGGGTCTGATGGGTTTTCGTTTCATTTGACTAATAATTTTCAAATATCGTATAACATTGAGTACCCGTCTCTTGTACAGAAAGTAGGTGTTTTGAAGGACTTAAGTTTTTTTGGGCAGGGGCTAACGTCATTAACGTTTAGTGATTCTGGAGGTTTTGATCGTACGGTGTCTTTTACGCATGAGAGTTTTGGTTTTCAGGTATTTGTAGGTGTTCAACCTTTTTCTATTAAGATACCTATTAAGATATATGCCCGTACGGATGTTGTAGATGAAGTGGTTGGACCTCTTTAAGTGTTATGAGGTATTTATTGCCGTCGGTAAGAAGTGATACATCTGTTGAGACTGAGGGTGGATCGCAGTTTTATTTTGGTATGAATCCGCCGAAGGCGGCTAATGTAGTGTCGGTGTTTGATGCGATTAGGGCTGTGGATAATGGGTGAGAATAGTAGGTTTATTTCTATGGACTGTGAAGATTGGGAGTTATGTATTTTTTCCTATAGTGATAGATGATATATTTATTACGTATGGGTATGAGAGTGTTAGGTTGGATAGAGATGTTAGGTTTGAGTATGTTGATGGTGAGTTTAGTAATTTTAGTCGAGGACATTTATTGCCGTATTCTGTTGAGGCTAATTTGAATATAGTTTCGAGGACGTTGCCCACTTTGAATAAGTATATGAGTACTGTTGTTGGAGTGGGGGGTAGTGTATGAGCAATCGGTTCATAGATGTTGCTGGAGATGTGGGTTTTATTATATACCGAAGATGTATCGGCTGAAATAGTGAATGCTGTTAAAACTGGATATTTTCTAGGCATCAGGAGAATCATTTGGGGGGAAGTATTTATGGGTTGGTGTCGGGGTTTGTAGATAAGAAGTTAAAAAGAGTGGTGTTATAGAGTCGGATATTCGAGATAATATGTTTAGGATATTGAAGTCTTTTTTGTGAGTATATAGATAATTTTAATATTGTTGTAGATTGTGTGGGTAGATTAGTTAATGTTAAAGTTTTTTGGCGGGTAAGAGATACGGGGTTGAAAAAGCAGTATGATTTTAGTGTGGAGTAAAGGGGGTTTTGCAAGTGAGTGTCGAGAGTATAACTAAAGAGTTAGCGGAGTTTGTAGGTGTATCTGGATCGCCATCTACGTCATGTTGTGATGAGATTTTTAAGTGGGGTAGCGAAACAGTTGTATGGAATACAAACTGGGTTTGTTGATGCTGTCTATAGGGAGAGTCATGTTCAGACGATGCAAAGTTATACATCGTTGATATCGTATGCAAAACGCATTTTCAGTACCTATTAGATGGGAGTTGCCGTTACGGTTGCAAGGTAGTTTTACATAAGGATGTGGATAATAATTTTATATTTGATAGCACAGGTGGGTATAGTTTATTGTTTGATAAAAGTAATTTGATAAACATAGGTAGTAATTCTTTTATAGTGTCAGATTTATTGTATGAAGGATTTGTGGAGTATAGTTTTTTGAAGAGAATAGTTTACAGTTTAAGCATGGTAAACGGGTACGAGGTTATGAAGCTGCTGATGGGTTTGTGCGGTATGATGTAGATGATAGTCGAGGGTTTGTAGTGTTAGAGTTGATACCTGCTTTTGTTGAAACAAAGGTTTATGATGTGCAGGTAGATGAGGTTGGGGCTGATACTGGAGCGTGATGTTAGTAGATTTTATATATCGTTAGGCACTGATAGTTTGTATAGTGATTCTTTGATAGTAGAGGGTGTTAGACTCTGATGGGGAGGGTGTATTTTTTTCAGAATTAGATTCTGGTTTTTTTCAAGTAGGTGAGCAGAATACATTTTATAGGTCTATAGATGTACGAGATGGAAAATTCATTGAACTTAATTCCAGCGTTTTTTTATTCTAAAGAATATAGTGATTATAAGGTAAGGATATCTTGTGCGAAATTACATAGTAATGTGGGGTGCAAGAAGTTGTAGACCGATGTATCTGATGTTAAAATACCTTTAATTAAGAGGAAGGATGATATTGATGTTTTATTATCGTGTAAGGTAAGTGGGCATAGTGTAGTGAGTACTGGATATGGTTTACAAGATTTAGAAGAATTGAGGCGACATATTTTGTCGTATGATTGTAGGCGTGGGGTTGTTTGGAGTCGGGAGATTACGCTTCTTTGTTTTAAAAGAGACGGGGTTTGCAGATATTGTACAAGTTTTTGTGATTATGATTTGCATAAAAAGAGAGTGGAAGCGGGTAAGAGTTTACTTTGTTAAATAATCCTACTGGGTACACGTATATATCTGCTTTTGTGGAAGATAAAGATACTTATGCTGTTAGTCCTATGGGGTATACGGAGCAGTTAGCGTTTGCTCGAAAATGTTATAAGAGAATACCGCCTAGCGATGTATTAATATTTTTACATAATGGGGTATTTTTATTTGATTTTGATATTACTGTGTATACGAAACATTTTAGTAACACTGTAGAAGGAAATATTGAACATGATAATTTGGTTAGATTAGTTAAGCAAAGTATTGGGCGATTTCTTGTTGGTGTAGATAGAAGCATATTTTATGAATCTGAGATATTAGATATTTTGTCTGATATAGAAGGTGTGGATGGTGTTGTAATAAATAAAGTAGTGTGCCACAAGTATGTTGATATACCGATTGTTAATTTGAGGATTTAGATAATAGAGATGTATTAGCCAGGTAAAACGGGGTTAGATTTTGATTTTGGTACTCCATGCACAGATAGTCCTACATTTAGTATTTATGATTATGGTTCGCAAGAATGGGTTTTGTTTGCAACTATTGGTAGTGTAGTGGATCTGTTACGTCGTACACAACTAATACGACAACTTTATAACTTCAGATATTAGTCGTTTTGTTTTTAAAAGAGACACGGGAAATGTGTTGCCTTCTAGTGCTGGGGTTTCAGATTTAATATTTAATATTGAGTCTTTGCAATCGTATATAAGAGGTAAATCGTATGTTGGGGTAGAGAGAATCCGTTTGTAGATATTAAAGCTGGTAAGATGTTTCGGGCGTCTGTTGGTATTGATTTGTCTGTGGTAAATGTGTCGGGAGTTTCGTGGAAATAGGGGGTGGTACTAATGTCGTGTACTACAGTATTGATAAAAGAAAAGTAGCTGATTTTTCTTTTACGTCACCGGGTGTATTAACTTCTAATGTTCAGATTCAGAAACTATTGAAAGGGTTAGAACGCTATGTAGATAAGACTGTGGTGGATAGGATGTATAAAGATTTGTTGTTTGGAGATTCTAATTTAGAGCGGAATATGGCGTTTCGGGGGTATCAAGATAATGTATTTCCTTTTATGAGAAATATTGCTGATGGTACGGTGGCTAGTAGAGATTGGGTTTCGTATGTGGTATCAAGTAGTAGGTCTATGGGTTTTGTGTGTCCGGCAATAGTAGTAGATTCAAATGTACCTAATGTACTACAGTATTTAGGTGGTAGTGCAGATGGATTTACTCGGTTAGCGATACCAAATTTTTTTGGTGTTGAAAAAGAAGAGAGTGTAGATGGAGTTATTTTTAGGTTAGATGAGGGTAGCAGTTTAGATGGCACCACTTTGATTGGTAGTGATGGTGGTGAGTATGAGGTTTCTACTTTAGATGTTTTTTCGGAAGTAGAGTCTTGGAAAGTAGTCGAGTTTATGGTGGGGTTTAATAGCATATTTCAAACGTATAATATATTTATTAAGACAGTGTTGAGTGAATCTATGGGTTTTGTGGGTGAGCAGGATGAAAGTAGTTTGTATAGTAATGTTTGTGTAGATTTTGATTCAATAGAAAAAAAGGTAAATAATATTATATCGGGATTACGACCTCGAGTTGTTCACTATTATAAATATTATATGTATGTTGAATTTGGATGTAGTAGATAAGTGGTTTGTAGATAGGTGGGCTGTAGATATTTCTTCAGGTTGGTTATCTGATATGAAATATCAGATATATGAAAGTAGTGTAGATATTCAATCTTATTCAATGGTAGGTTTGATAGGAGGCAATTTGTCTGGAGAGTTCGGTAGTGTACCAATGAAGTCTTTTTCGTATTTATTTGGGGATGTTTTGGGGTTAGAAGATGTGTTATATGTACAGGTATTATGGTGAGCCGTATTTTGATGAAAGTTTAGATTCGACAATAGATGTTCCTTTAGGATATTCTATAACATTGCCGGTAGGTTCTAGTTCTGTAGGTGGTAGAAATAGTATAAATATTAAGTTGGTACCACGAACGTTGCAGAAATTATATGATTCTAGTGCTGATTCATATAATATAAATAATATAGATTCCTGGGGGGTGGATGGACATTATTTATATAAAACTAAGTCTCAGGTACATTATAATTTGGGTTTTTATTTTATAGAGGATAGGAGGATTATGGGTGTTTATGAAGTATCAAATGCAAGTCAAGATGTTAGGGTTTGATTTATAAGTCTGAGTTGAAAGGAAGTGTATTAAATAGGTTTACTAATATTAGTTACTCTGATGGTTGCATAAATGCACCTATATGGACGGTATCAAATTCTTCAACATCGGGTGGTTTGAGGTGGATTAAGTTGCATTCGGGGTTAAAGTTAATAGCGTCTAGTTCGGATGATGTTAGTGTAGCATGTAGAATTGAAAAGTGATGTTACTTTCACGTTTGATGTAAGTTCGCCTGGAGAAATAGTAGGGGCTAGTTTTGGTGGAGATAAACAATGTTTATGGGCTAATTTCTCGTGGGTAGATTCTGAAGATAGTAATAAAGTTAAGTTCTTTGTAGGCGGGTTAAGTGAGAGTAATGCTATATGTTAGGTCGTATTATATATTCTGAAGGTAGAAATCATATATTAGGGGTAAGTTTATCACATACAGATTTTTCTAATTTATCAAATGAAGATTTGCGTAAGTTTTATTCTTGGAATGTGTGTCGTGTAAATTCTAGAGTAGAGGATACGGTTCTAATATTTTATCGTGGACTGTAGAGTTAGGAAATTCCGATATGTTAGTGAGCGGAGGCACCCAATTTAATGGTCGAGGATATACTTTTGATATAATGAAATCGATATCTATGTTTGGAAGCAGTTTTATAAGAATGTAGGGGATGATGCTTTTGTTAATAGACGATTAGGTCCTTTCCATGTGTTTACGAAGAAGAAGCCGTTCGGTATAACAAACGATAGTCATAATGAAGTATTTAGTAGTGTAGATTTTGCTTATAGTGATTTAAAGTTGCGAGATATAAGTTTATGGGGAGCTATTTCTAAAGTATGGATGGGAATGGGTTTTTAAGACTAATGAGTGGGATAAAGATATCGCAATTTGGTATCAGAAAGTGGTGCCTGCTATTTTAGAAACCGATGTTACAAAGGGATAGATTTTTCTACTGCTATGTATAAAATAGATGAGGGGTTAGGTGTAGAGAATAGTGTTTTAGGTGTAGGTTATTTTAATGATAGCGATGGCACTTTTAAAACAAGTAGCGGGTTGGATAGTTGGTCAGGTATGGCTTGTGTGCCGTTGTGGTTTGATAAAAGTAATAATAAAATATTTTCTATAGACGAAGTTGTTTGATGAGACAGATGATATAAATTTGTTATTTAATGTGGCGTTATTAGGAACTAACCCGTTATTACGCAGTGACAATGGAATAGGTGATATTGATAATGCGGTTTATCGGTTTCCTGATTTGTTAGAACATAGGAGTAATGTGCAATTTCTAGGATCGTATAATATTCCGTGCGGAAATCCAGATGAATAAGGAGCAATACGGGTGTTTTTATACGTTATAAAGATGGCATGTATATGTCTAAAGGTATTATTAATGAGCAGGGTAATGCTGTAATACGTGGTGTTTTAGATGATGATAAAGTAGAAAAGCGATATTAGCGATTTGTACTGTGGGTTCTCATTTTTGTAGGGATTATCGGGAGATTATTGGACAGAAATTAAACGGATAGTAGGCGTACAAGAGGTAGGTGGAGCGTTATGTAAAATAGATGTATATTATGCTGATAGTTTCCCCTAGACATGGGTCGTCGCCTTCTATAAGTCCTTCTTTTCAGGTACATAGAACGTTGTCGGCATTTTCATTTTTGCCTATAAACAGATTTGGTACGATAGTAAAGTTTAGTTTTAGAAGTAGAGTTGGTTGTACATATTTTTAGACTAACTAAAACTTTGGTTGAGTTGAGATGATACTAATGAACGGGTTATAGCTTATATGTATCAATATGGTAGAGAATGTGCTTTACGCATTGATATAGATATGGCTGGTGGTCTAGATGATGGACCGTTTCTGGTATGACATATTACGTATAAATATAGGGATGCAACAGATAGTTCAGATAAAGATGTTAAGGTTAGTAGTGAAGGTAGTACATTAGGTGTTTTTAATAGCTATGGCGATGGTATGATAGAAGATGGGGATGTTAAAGGAGCGTGTATTTTTGGAGTGGTTGGAGGAGTGGTTGGAGTTAGTGAGTTTTACAACAAAATATTACTGAGGATATGCATACTCACATACCGATTTTACCTTTCGTATTAGTGTATGATTCGTTGTTTCCGTATAAAAAATATACAAATATAGATATGACGGGTGGAGCTCATAAAATAGGACACAGATTCGTCATCTGAAGATGGTGTTATGGTTGCGAAATCAGTAGTGTCATATAGTCATGGTGGGTCGAGGAATGTTCCGATAGGAAGTGTAGGGCTAGTGAATTTTGTTCGATTACAGAATAAAAATAAGGCACAAGGTGGGGCTGTTTTTAGTGACATAAAAGGTACAAGTAGTGGAAGCAGTACTTTTTCTTTATTAGGAATTAGTTCTGATACTGGTGTATCTCATGTTATACTAGTGATGATGCAGGGGTTATAGGTGGTTGGCCGGTCTTTATTTGTGGTTGCATGTAGTCCTATATTGAAAGGTTGTCTAGGTACTTGGGATAGTAATAGTATTAGATATTACAGATGTATATGAAAATAAGAGGTGCTAATGTATTATTTTGACAAGTAGTGCTGATTTAGAGGAGCGGAGGATACATTTTGGCAATAACTTTTATGGTTATTTGAAAGTTGAAGTAGATTATAAAAGACTTGTAGATGTTTCAAGAAATTATCTAGTTTTCGGGATACAGATAGGTTTGTTATTTTTTATGGAATTAGAGGAAGTGCGGGGTTTTTTGAGGATGTTATGTATGTAAGAGTAGCTGGAAGTGTTTATGATTCGGTTATTTAGAAGATACACGATTTTCTATACGGGATGCTACAGAGGTTACTGGTGGATTGGTATATGCTTCACAAGCTGATGGAGTCGTAATACCTGAAGGAATAGAAGAATTAGGTGCAGAAGTTTTTCGGTATTTACAAATTAATTGGATAAAATTTCCTGATACATTGATCAAGATAGGAGAATCAGCTTGTAGAGCATGTGGATTAACTTCAGTGACGATACCTAATTCTGTTACAAGTATAGGTATTAGTGCTTTTAATGGTAATGGATTAACTTCAGTGACTATACCAGATTCTGTTACGAGTTATAGGTAGTAGTGCTTTTTATGATAATGAATTAACTTCAGTGATTATACAGATTCTGTTACGAGTATAGGTGATGGTGCTTTTGGTGATAATGAATTAACTTCAGTGATTATACCAGATTCTGTTACGAGTATAGGTGATGGTGCTTTTAGTTATAATGAATTAACTTCAGTGACTATACCAGATTCTGTTACGAGTATAGGTAGTAATGTTTTTTATGATAATGAATTAACTTCAGTGATTATACCAGATTCTGTTACGAGTATAGGTATATTTCTTTTGGTTATAATGAATTAACTTCAGTGATTTATACCAGATTCTGTTACGAGTATAGGTGATGGTGCTTTTAGTTATAATGAATTAACTTCAGTGACTATACCAGATTCTGTTACGAGTATAGGTATTAATGTTTTTTATGATAATGAATTAACTTCAGTGATTATACCAGATTCTGTTACGAGTAATAGGTACTAATGCTTTTCGTAATAATGAATTAACTTCAGTGACGATAGGCAATTCTGTTACGAGTATAGGTAGTAATGTTTTTTATGATAATGAATTAACTTCAGTGATTATACCAGATTCTGTTACGAGTATAGGTAGTAATGCTTTTCGTGGTAATGATAGTTTAGAGAGTGTTAGTGTAAAACGGGGTACTAATATTCATGCTTATGCGTTTCCAAGTTCTACTAACGTAATATATAGGGACTAGTATGGATGATTACATAAAGTTAAAACGTAACATATCTAATCCTCGAGATAGCGGGTTATTGTATATACACTCCGTCTGTTCTTTTTGATGATAAGAGATTATCGGTGGTGCAAGTGCAGATGGATTCGTTATTGTGTCAGAAGGTTGCGTTGGAGTATGGTAGTGTTGATTGTGTCCTTTGCAGGTTGTTCTTAATGATGCGGTAAGTGATTTTGATTCTTTTTTTGATAGGGGTAGATATGTAAAATATGCGAGTTATAGAGATGTAGGTAGATATTTATTAGATTAGGGTTGTGTTGGTATGCTTTTTTCTGTATTGTTAAATGGTGAATATTATATTCGTGAGTCGCATGGACTTGATTTGAAGGTTGAGAAGAAATATATAATTTTTTGTGGTGGACGATTAAAGATTTCTAATATAGAGCAGGATTATATCTGCTTTAGGTTTGTTTTATCCGTCATCGTTAGTTGGTATTGAGATTATAGATAAATAGTCGTAATAAGTTGTATTTGTGGGAGTTTGTTGTATGTAATTAGGGGTTTATTTAGGGGACTGACTGATGCTCCGATTGGTCGATTTGATAGTGTAGAGTTAGTAAGTCTATGTATCAATTTGAGCGAATAGGGCTATATATTGAAAATACTAGTAGTATTGAAGGGTGGCAGGTTGAGTCTAATAATAAGCATTATGATATTGATGGGTTTATATTTGGGTTTAGGGTATGGGGATGGTAGAGCGTTATCGAGAAGATATATTTATTATAGGGTTTGATGTGGTAGATGGGGTATGTAGATTTAGTAATAAGCGGTTGTTTTATTGTAGATGAGATGTTATGGATAAGTATGAGTTAGTGATTTAATTCTTCAAATTTTTAGATATTGAAGATGTTGATAGGGATTTGGCAGTAAGGAGTTTAGGGTTTGAGTATGATACTTATATGTATAAGGTTTTGCGTGATGCGGTGTGTATAGTAGAGATAGTCGGGGTCGAGGGTTTATGCTGATTTAGATAAGATTATATAGTGGGAAATGCGGAAGAGCATAAACAGGTAGCTTTTATGTCTAGTGTTATTGGTAAAGAAGGGGTTTGGGAAATTCGTTAGAGGTGATGTCTACTGATGAGGAATTAGAAGTATATGTTTTATTTAACCCTGATGTTTTATTTGGGTATGCCTGTTGCTATTAGGTGTAATGATGGGTCTTTTGTTTCATCATCGGGTAGATTTGTTAATAATGCGTCTAGGTATTTGTCTGAGGGGGTGTGGAGGGTAGTGTGTATGAGCATATTGAAACAAGGTGGTGATGCTGTGGGTACAACTCAACTGAAGTTGGTTCGGGGACATTTTCCCGTATAAAAAGAATGAGTTTGTAATGTCAGCATAGTAGTAGTACTATAGTAGTAGGTTTTAATAGGAGATAATTGTTATGTATTCGTGTTTATTTAGTGAAAAAGAAAAGGCATGCTATTCGTTTAGAGGTGGGAGGTAGTATTGCGGTTAATGAGGGGACTAATTTGAGTGGGATAGGTTTCCTGATGTAACGTTTTTGTCTATTATCCCTGATGTTGATGGGGCGGATGTTACGTGTCAGGTAAGACCTGTAGTTATGATATTGATATTGGTGGTACTAATCATGAGATTACTGGGTCTGATATACGGTTAGTACGGAGGCATCTGCGGTTGATTTTCCTATATCTAAAGTATTTTATTACTAGTTTTTTCTGGAGAGGGATATTTGGTAGCTATTCCTTTATGGCAAGGGTAATGTGTTGTAAATTTTGCAAGTCAAAAGATTGTTAAATACTATTATTAACTTTTTTTCTTGATATAAGTGTTTTTATATACTTTTTTTTGTTCATGTTTTGCTAGTAGGGTAAGATATATTTTTATAGATTTCTTTATAAGGGGTGCCATTGATATTTTTAGGAACATATTTACCTTGAATGAAAAGTAGTAATATTGTCTAATAGATTAGACATAAATTGTATTATCTTTGTTATCATGAAATTCCTCCGATATTATTATATGATTATAAATACTAGTGTGTTATATATATATATGTGTTTTGTTGTGTACTATTAAAGTAATAGTATATCATAATAATATATATATATATATATTATTATAAGGTAAATATATTTTTTATTTTTAACTATGTATTATTTTGCAATTATTTATAGGGGGTTTTATGGCGAAATCGAGCATTGATAGTAGTATTGTTAATTCCGTTGATAAAATATGAAAACTCAATTAAAGATAATAAAGCTGAAATTTTCAGTAATAGAGTTTGATCTTGGTCGAGGGTTACAGGATTTGATGGTTCGAAATAAGTAATTTGAATAAGCAATTAAGTAGTAAGATTGCAGAAATTGATACAAGGTGGGCTTTCATTGACTGCTAAGTTAGGAGTTGATTCAAAAGAAGGTCATTTGAGGGAGATGGTTATTTGGGAATTATGAAAGATAATATAGAAAAAATTGGTTGTTAATGTTAAATCATTAACTACATTGACTGCTAAGTTAGGGGTTGATTCAAAAGAAGGTCGTTTTTACGGGAGATGGTCATTTTGGGGAAATTTTGAAAGAGAATATAGATAAAATCAGCGTAATGTTGAATCATTAACTAATTTGTTCATTAAAATAAAAAGGTTTTTAGTGTGGTTGGTTCCAGGAATAGCTATTGCGATATTGGGTAATAGATAAGTGGGGGTGGGACATGTTTTGGGCTTTGGGTAGCAAGATTTATTAGTAGGGTTTTATAGGTAAACAACAAAGTGGTTTATGTAGGGGAGGATTTTGGGGATGATAGAAGTGATAATTTCGGAAGCAATTTGATGGGAGAAATAGTTGCCGTTGTTTTTCCGGGGGGTAAGTATTTATATTTTGATGCTTGCGTTGATTACTATAATATTTTACCCTCGTAAAAAATGATTTGTAAAATAGGGATAATATGAATGTTGTGATGGTAATGGTGTTAGTAGGTGTAGTGGCGTTAATTTGCTGTTGCTTTGACAGACGATAACAAATGATAAAAGATATAAGTAATATATCTATATATATTGTTAGCCTAAAAATAGGTGATTACAATTAAAATAATAAGAAGAATTATACATTAAGGCACACAAAATGTAAATTTTGGTGTTATGGTTATCCATGATATAGGGATATAAATTTGGTATAGATTATTTTATATAATAAAATAAAACGAGCGATTAGTTATGAGTTGTAGTACAATTAATTTTAGGATTGTGTTGGTTCATTGTAATTTTAGTAGTAATAGTGGTGCTTTGCACGTTTGTCTACCCACCCCAGAAATAGTCAGAGGTTTTGTTACATCGCATTATGATGATATTAAATATACTGATTATAAGGTAGGGGTTTAAATTATACAATAATGTGTAATGTATTTATGTTTTTGTGTATAAAAGTAAATAGATGTAATTTATTTTATATGTACTATAGTATTACATATAAAAGTTAAATTAAAAGGAAAATGTTATATTATGGATACAAGTAAATTTTTCAAAGAAGCTTTGGATATATTTAAGAGTGAAAAAGGTTATTCCCTTGATTATGAAGTCATGGAGAATATGTGGTAGGGTTTGATACCCCAAGAAATGTAAGTTTTTGATATATATTGGTCAAGACTTTCAAGATCGGGCTCTAACTATTATAAATCGACCATGGTTTGTTTTCTAAGAAAGATGGGGCGCTTTTGATTATGTAAAACCAGTGGGGGGATAAGAGCATAGCCGGTTGGCGGATGCAAGATTTTATGGTTATCAAATGGTGATTGGGATATACTGATGAAGAGGGTTTATAGAGAGACATTTCTCTGATGGTTGAGAAAAAAGGCTTAGTGTTTGATGATTTTGATGAGGGAGAAAATGTTTGTAGTATAGGTTATAACTATGAAGGAGACAAAGTAGATAAAGATGGATTTAGAGGTATAAAGTTGTTACATCGTTTATGATGATATAAAGCTACAAATTACGAGGTAGGTGTAACTTTAGAGGATTAAAATGTTTGTATTTTGATGTTGGAGTATATATAATGTTGTGTAATGTATTTAAATTTAGGTATATATGTACTATAATAAAATATATAATTTTTAATAGGAGTATATATAATAATGGACAAGATGTTATAGAGTTATTGTAGCTTCTTAAAAAGGAGAAGAATACGAAAATTGAGGTTATTAAGATTTCGGGAAAAAAAAAAGGGGCAGCGTTAGTAAGGTGTGTTGCTTTAAGTGGTGATAACAAAGGAGGATAAAGCCATCTCAGATTGATGGATTAGAGCAGGAGAATTACCCCGGCTATATTTGAAGCTCTAAAAAATCTAAAGCCATTAGATAAGAAGAAATACCTGAATTGCGAAAAGCGGGTATTGAGCGTGATACGGGAAAAGGCTACCTAGTCAGCTTGTTTGATGGGGGTCTATTGGATTCCGAATTCGTGTATTGAAAGGATATTATGAACATTCGATAAAATCAGAGAGGATTTTGGTCGCTGCTTGGTTTTTTTGAAAAGAACGGATTGACTAGTTAAAAGTCGCCAGTGTAATAAATTTAGGTTTCGGTATCTTACTGTGGTATAAGGATATCAGCAATACGTTCCACAAGTAGCAGATTTGGGTGGAACGTTTTTTATGGAAAATCCTTTGTATATAATCAGATTAGGTATATATATTATATAATATTTAGGGTTATAATTTTCGTCGTAATGGGTATAATTATAGTGTAGGCAAAAATTCCGATACCTTTTATAGAATTTCGGCAATAAGGGAGCTTGCTTTGTGAGTGACCCAAGAGCGTACATGTCATAGTTTAGCAGCGTGTCTATGACATGTTATGCAATTTTATATTTAGATTTTATTGATTGATGTTGTGTGTTGTTAATATTTAAAAATTGTAATATATAATTTTTATAGTCTAGGAGGTTATTAGAAACTTATAGAATAAGGAAGGAACATAAAGATGCTATTTATCTGTTCCATTTTTGACACATTTATATTGTGAAAGCTAAATATTCCTGTTTCTTTTTCAGAAAATAAGTATAGAGGTTTGGGAGGGGGTGGATAGAGATTTCAAAGAAAAAGGATTTGCAGAACCTATTTTAGAGAGGTCTTATTCAGAAGATCCTAATGAGATTTGTTCGTGAGCCAGAAAATGATTTTCGTGGCTCAAATAGTAGATTGCTTGCATTGAAAATATTAGAAGACAAAGAAGAAATTTTTTTAAAATTTTGGTAGATTTTTTCAAGCTGGTCTGCTTGTTTTAAATTATTTGTATATATATATTATAATATTAATGTATTGGTGTAGACCATGTTGCATATTTCTATATGCAACTTTCTTTTTTTGTTTATAACTATATAATGTATAGTTAAGTAATATTGTTTAGTAATTTTTTTTAATAGGTTAAATTTGATATTTGCATTTTAAATAAATATTATATAGTATTATTTTACATATTTCATGAATTAGGGTGTTATGAAATTTGCAAAATGCGTATTTATTTAAAAATATATTGTTTTGTTTGAAATAAAAATGAATCATTAAAAACTTCTTAAATCTTAATAAAAATAAATCAATAATATAAAAATAAATCAAAATTTAAAAATAAATCTAATACTGTAAAATGGAAGGGTAAGGTTGCTGCAGACGATTTCTGGTATGTTTCTGTTTGAGTATAGAATATAATACCCCAGTATAGAATATATATCCCCATTTTAGGATTGAGTAAGATGGGTGTGGGGGAGTTTATTTTTAATGGGGGGGGTGTTAGATTAAAGGGATGAATAGGTTTACGTTAATAAGAGGAGGATAATATATGAATAAGAATAGACAAATACGCCGTAAGCGTAAATAAATAATAGGTAATAATAAGTAGGGTTTAAATTATTGAAGGATGATAATTTTGGTAAAATATTGGTATGATAATAATTAGTTTGGTATCGATAAAGGATAATAGGGAGGAGATAATAGGGGGTTGGATTAGATAAATTAAGGTAATAATGGAGGGTATGATTTTATGGTTTATGAAGTTAAAAAGGGAAGATAAGCAAGTATGATAATAAAGCAATGAAAGAACATGTTTGAAGTGAGGATAGAGTGAAGCGATGTTGGGAGGGTGTTAATGACAGAGTCATCTTTTGGAGTATTAGTAGGATAATGAGGTAGGAGATAGAGGGGGGATGCAGTTTAATAGTAGATATGAGGAGTTCATGTAGGTTTGGATACCCTGGAGTACGTTTGATGCATATAATGCTACAATGTGTATGTATTTAGCATTGAAAGTTTACAAGACAATAGGGAAATCGTTTATTAAGCGGAGTTTTTGAATATGAGATGGATGGAATCGTATCATACGGGGGTGTATGGACTTTGGAGAGAGAAAAAGCGGGGGAGGGTTTGGTAGAGGACATTATTATTTTGAGCGAATAGTAAAAAAACATGCATCATAAATATAGATAAATAGTTGATATACAGAGGGGGGGTAAAACTGTAGGATTAGAATATAAGGTATATAAGTAGTATAGATTATTTAGGGGTTTATACAAAAGTTGGGACCTATACACAAAGTTAAAAAAAGGAGATAAAGAAAGATAGTTTAAATGAAGTAATGATGGTGATAAAAAATTTATAAAAAGACTTTTAAAGATTAGGGATAAACATAAGCAAGAAGAAAGTAAAGTGTGGAAAAAGAGTATGAAAGATGGGGAACTATAATAGAAATAATTTTGATAAAGAAAAAAATTAGATAAAAAGATAGAATTAGGGGATGAAACGACTTTTAATTTTGAGGATAGAAAAAAAATTTTGTAGTGCTTGAATGTTAGAAGGTTATTGGGGAAGGGGTATAAAGCCAAAGATTAGTATTAGAAATAAGGGGTTTTAGGACGACAGCACAAAGGAAAATTGTATTCTTTTTAAAAAATAAAAGAAGACCCAAGCTTATGAATGATTGAATGTAAAACTTATGGGAAGAATAAATAAGGAAATAAGTAAAGATTGAAATGGAGGACAACTTTTATTTTATTTTAAGCAAATACCAATGCAAGTTTTATTTTTTATACTTCTGGTTTATTAGAAATAATACTTATTAAATTTTGAAAGCAAATTAAACAAATTAAAGATGAATAAAGAAAACTGGGAAAACAACAAAAGAAATACATACCGATGGAAAAAAAAGTTTAGTGAAAAATGGGATATTAGAGAAGGTATAGAACCGTAAATATAGTCATAAAACCCTTACAAGACATCAATTAAAAAAAATTAATGAACTTGATGCTTCAAAAAAAATATAATGCTTTTTAGAAACATTACGACATAATGTAGTATCAGACAAAGCAAATGCTTTAATAAAAATTTAAATTTATTCTTATGAAGGTAACGATGAAGGAATGTTAGAGATAATGAAGAAGAAGCTTTCAGTGGATAGAGGGGAAAGATAAAATTTTTATTATTTATTAAATAGATTAAATAGTCTTTATAAAAAGGAATGAAAGAAAATTTTTTAATAAAAAATATAACCCCATTATGAAAAAAAAGAATTAAGAAAAAATTTAAGAAATATTGAAGTGAAAGTGAGAAAAAAGAAATTAGAAAAGATATTTAAGAATTGAGACTTTATAAAAACAATGAATTTTCATTTATTGAGTATATTAAGAGGAATCATTTAATCAAAATGAGGTTAGTGAGATAGGTAGTTGAGTTATTGCAGAGGTGGCAAATACATATACACAAAACAACAAATTTTTAGGAGAGTTTTTTTTAGTTGTTGCTTAATATGGATTTAAGCAAGAGAGCGGACAATTTTTTTACTCCTACCCCATTGGCAAGGTTATAATAAAATGTTTACCTATTGAGAAATCATACAAGAAAAAATCAAAAAACAATGAAAAAAAATACCCCTTTTTGTAATAGACTTTGATGTGGAAGCGGTATTTCTTACAGAAATGATGGTATTGTGAATGAGCATATAATGAAAATAGATATAATAAAACTACCTTCTACCTTAAAAAAAAGTACAAAAGTTACGAATAGACCCCGTTTGGATGGGCAAAAGATTTTATTTATGGAATGATAGGATTACGATTAGTAAAGACACTAAAATAAGTTGCTTCTTAAATGGGGATGGAGAGGAAATTAATTTTCCCCCGATGGGTTTTTGAAGTTTTGGAAACAGTAATTAATAGGATTATTAGCAGAAAAAAAGACAAAAAGATAAATAAAAAAAATTTTATGTGTTAAAGCTAATCCCCGT
>JAMYXO010007623.1:0-7500 GCA_033310375.1 Conus canariensis
GGGGATGTCACTTGATTTTTGCTTTTTGGGGTGTACAACCCTGCCGCATCCAGGGCCGCGATTTTTGGTTTCCCCAACCGACGCGGGGCCTGGGACCCCCCCCCCTTGGGACATTTCTTGAAAAGGAAGTTTTCCCGTTTGGGCCCGGTTTTTTGATTTGGCCGGGCTTTGTCGACCACCTTTTTTTTTTCCGCCAACTTTGGAGGTTGCCTTGAATGTTCCTCAGGGTTGGTTGGCCCACCCGACCTTAATGTCGAGTTGCTTTCTCTTGGGTCAGAGTATGTTTTTCCCAGATGCTGCTCAAAAATTTCCTTTGTCCACACTTAGGGTCCCAGATTTTGGCTGCTCAAACAGTGTTCTGGCAAACTGGAAGGGGTCTCTGAAGAAGCGCTCTTGTGTCTTCTTCTTTTTGCTCTTCCTCTTCCTCGCAGATTCCGCTTTGCTGAGGCGCTGTGTTTTTTCTTTTCAGGTCTTTCCACAGTTTTTCCAAGCCTTGTTTTTCAGCTGGCAGTGCGGTCTTCATTTGCATCTTGAGGTTTTTCTTTTGGACCCTGATCTTGTCCATCTTTTCTTGGCGTCTGGATTTCTTTGGAGGTGTTTTCTCTTTGGGTAGTTTTGCTCCATAGGCGTCTCTACATGTGGCATACACAATGTCCCCATATGTGCTAGTTTGTGTTCCAGGGTGCTTTTCCCTATCAGTGCATCGAGTCTTTGGACGATTTTTGCATCCAGTTTCTCCCAATCTTCAGTTTCGTTTGCTCGTGGCAGGTTGAGTTTCAGGCGCCTGGCATCGAGGGCCTGTGCAAATTCCTCATCCGAACCAACAGCGTGGATGTCCTTGGCACTGTGGTTTAAATCCTGGCCTTGGTCTTCCGACGTCTTATCTGCTGATGCAGTGCGCTGCTGCTCATTCAGATGAGTCTTCACACATCCCATCTTTGTTCTGTGGATCTTCATGCCACGGGTGGTAGCGAAACGCTTTCCACAGACACATGGATATTCCATTTGGTCCATGTTCATAGTCCGTTTGGGATTTGCAGTCATGATTGGTTGAGCACCGATGGATTCATCATTCTCTCCCCCTTTCGGTGAATCCTGGAGCATCTTTTTCCTTTTATTCTTAGTAGCCACATGTTTAAGGCAAAGTGGGGAGCCAGCCCACAGAGCCCTTGGTTCTGGTCTTTCCCAGTGTCCTCCGGTCTTTCCCGGACGTCCTCCGGCCTATTCCCGGAAGTCAATGGTTTACCCATGCATCAGTAAGAAAGAAACTCGTGGAGAGCGTGGCAGCAGAGAGTCCTCAGAAGAGAAGCCCCCTTCAAGCAAGTGTTTCGGCCTTATCTCCTGACACTCTAGGGGGTTGGGCCACACCCGGTTCATGACTCCGGATGTCCCTCTGCTGCCCCTTTTTTTTTTCCCCATCTTGGGACGAGCCATGGCTGGGATTCGAACCCATGACCCTCTGGACATGCTCATTTTCCACTTAATGACTCGCGCTTTAACCACTGAGCCACAGGGACACCTGATATTTGTAGGGAAATTAAGCCTTATGAAGTTCACTTTTGTTCCTCCTTGACCAGATCCAGCTTGAACACCTCTCTGCCCGCTTCTGCCATTGCTTTCAGGCTCTGGTTTTTTCCTTCCCTGCAACTGAGAGCTGTTTCATGAGGCTGTATGCAGACGTTCCTACAAACCCCCTAGCTCCAATTTCTGCAGTGAGGACTTTGACCTGATAGCCTTCTCTCCTCAGGCTGTTTGCCAGATCAGCATACTTTTCAGTCTTGTAGATTTGAGCTGCCTCCATTCTGTTCTCATATGGCACCGTGAGCTCGATCATGATCAGCTGCTTGGTTGACTTAGAGTGGACTACTATGTCTGGTCTCATGCCACTCTTGCTGATGATCTCTGGGGTGACTCTTCCATTCTGGGAGGTCTGCAGTGCACTCCCATCATCTGCCCCTCCAGCAGACTCTGCCTGCATGTTTCGAGTGGCACTGT
This sequence comes from Conus canariensis, assembly GCA_033310375.1. Taxonomy (NCBI): domain Eukaryota; kingdom Metazoa; phylum Mollusca; class Gastropoda; order Neogastropoda; family Conidae; genus Conus; species Conus canariensis. Next base: position 1,996 of record JAMYXO010007623.1, read on the forward strand.
TGTTCTTGGCCATGATTTGCTGCCTCCTGCCGTGAAGAATGTTGCGGGTGCTTTTGGAGTCCTGATTTTCCCTTTTGTGGTGTTGGTACTAGCCCAGACTACTTGTACAATCTCTTTGAGCACTGGTTGTGCCTCCATGTGTACCTTCCTTGAGCCAGGGCTACTTTACATGAGCTTAGGACATGCTCCACTGTTTGTTTTTCATGGCAGAGGGGGCATGCAGGATCGTCTGTTTTCCCCACTTCACCAGGTTTGCATTTGAGGGCAGAAGGTCATATGCAGATCTGAGAATGAAGCTGATCCTGAGAGGGGCCATGTGCCAAATGTCATTCCAAGTGAGACTTCTTTGGAGTGCATTCTCCCACGTTGTCCATTGCCCTTGCTGGCTCTGCTGGACTGCTTTTTGGAGTCTTTTTTGGTCTTCTTCTTTTCTCATCTCCTGAATCATCATGTCTCTTTTGGCTTTTCCTTTGGGCCTTTGACCACCATTCAGTTTTGGTCACCCCAGTCCTTGTCTTTTGGTCTGTGTGTGTCCTGTTATTTCTCTGATCTTGAGACTTTTTTTGCAGAATCCATCGCTCTTGAACTATCCATTTTCTGCCTGTCTTCAGCTGAACAATTAAGTAGTGGGGGAATACAAGTGCAGGCTAACAATTTTTTGGTCATTATAATAAGGGACTTCGCAAAGATTTGAACTTTTAGAGAGAGAGAAAAAAAAATGAAGATGAAGAAAATGGGGAAATATATTATAAATATGAGAAACCCATCACTAGCTCCCGGGAGGGAACCATCGTGTTTTCCTTCTGAAGGCAGATCTATTTGTATTGCCTGCTCCTGGCCTTTCGCCGCTGGATGGGACTATCAGGGAGAACGGCTGTTTGTGTCTGCACTCCGGGTATCAAACAGAGACACACCACAGTCCATAATTCTGTGGTGTTCTCCCCACCAAGGGTTAAAAAAAGAATCCAACAGCACCCCCAAAACCCGCAAAGGAAGAAAAGGAATAAAACAAGTGGAGGGGGAAAAAAATTCTGAAAACTAAAAGCATTAGCAAACAGTATAAAAAGTAGGGATAATCTTTGAGCCTATCCTGGGATCCATTCAAGGAACAAGGGAGATAAAAAGATATGGAACAGTTGAGGGGTCAGCTCTGCTGTTCAAAAACTCAAGCAATGTCAGGGCTAAGAATTCAGGAAAACCCTTTAATTTGGTCTCCTAAGAGTGCAATCTCCACTGATGACCAAAAAAATATAATGCTAACAATTAATAGGGGGGGAAAAACAAGTGCGGGCTAACAATTCTTGGGTTTAAAATAATGACTTCGCAAAAAATTTGAATTTTTTAGGGAGAGAGAGAGAAAAAAAAGAAGATAAGAAAATGGGGAAAATGTATTAAAAATATGAAAAAACCCCTTCACTAGCTGCCTGGGGGAACCATCTTTTCCCTTTCTGAAGCAGATTATTTGTTTGCCTCCCCTAGGCCTTTCGCCCGCGGATCGGACTCACAGGGAACAGGGCTGATTGTGGTGCACCCGGGTGAAAAATTTGAGCACACCACAGTCCAAAATTTCTGTGGTGTTCTCCACCAAGGTTAAAAAAGAACCAACAGCACCCAAAGAGCACGAAGGGGTAGTAAAATGATAAAACGAAAGTGGAGAGGAAAAGTTGTGAAAACTAAAAGCATTATGCAAAAAGTATAAAATGTAGGGGATAATCTTTGAGCCTATGCTGAGGATCCCTTCAAAGGGTACAAGGAATCAAAAAATATTTGGAACAGTCTGAGTGGTCAGCTCTGCTGTTCAATAACTCAAGCAATGTCAGTGGCAAAGAATTGTGCAGGACAACCTTTACTTGGATCTCCTAAGAGATGCAATCTCCCACTGATTGACCAAACAATATAATGCTGAACAATTAAGTAGTGGGGGGAAAACAAGTGCAGGCTAAAAAATTCTTCGGTCATTATAATAATGACTTCGCAAAGATTTGAACTTTTAGAGAGAGAGGAAAAAAAAAATGAAGATGAAGAAAATGGGGAAAATATATTAAATATGAGAAAAACCCCTTTTCTAGCTGCCCGAGGGAACCATCGTGATCCTTCTGAAAGGGAGATCTATTTCACTACCAACCAAAGGAACCACCTAAGAAGCAAAAGAAAAATCATGAAAAAGCAGTGCTTTGGTACTTATCCTTGGGGAAATTTTTTAGTTTATTTAATTTAATCCCTTGCGGATTCATTCCAAGAAATGGCCTCAGCACTTTATCTTAAGAGGTTATCTTTTTTATATTTTCTACTTTCACAAGAAAATGTAGCTTCTTTTACTCTTTCGTGATTTTCTTTTGCTTCTTAGGTGGCACCTTTGGTTGGTTTTTTGAAAACTCAACAAACATACTACGGGATTGCACACCAGCCTTTTTCTGGGACAGCATTCTTCTTAAAACCGAAAAGGCAGAGGAGTCAAATTACCACCTTCCGCGGTCACTGAGGAGAAACAATCAGGTTCGAAATATCGGTATCTGCCCAGGAGTTATATTTTTAGTGATTTCCTCCCCATTGGAGATTGTCCCCCCCTTGGAGACTATAAGCTTGCTGAAGGCTCATTTTGAAGCATTTATTTTTTTTTTTCCCATTCCCCCCTCAAGCAAACTGATTGGGCAGAATTATTTTCCACGCAATATAAGTTATCCCCCCCTATTTCTCAATCTAAGACATAAGAGCAATTTTGTTTTAATTGAATATTTTTTGCATAATTAAACACCAAGCTGCTCTGTAAGTTCGGGAAGGGTCGGACTTATCCTTGGAATTTATTATTTTATTGTAATTTAGTCCTTGGGGATTCATTCCAAGAACTGGCCCTCAGCACTTGGTCTTAAGGGGTTTATTTTTTTTATTTTTTCTACTTTTCACAAAAAAATGAGCTTGTTTTCTTTTTCATGACTTCTTTTTGCTTTTTAGGGGCACCTTTGGGGGTTTTTTTTGAAAATAAACAAACTACTACTATTGCCACCCCTTTTTCTGGGTAGCATTTTTTAAAAAACCAAAAAAAAGGCAAGGGGATCAAATTCCCCACTTTTGGCATCACTGGGAAAAACAATCAGGTTTCGAAATATCGGTATCTGACCGGAGTTATATTTAGTGAGTTTCCCCCCCTTGGGGAAGATTGTCTCCCCCTTGGAGACATAACTTGCTGAGGTCATTTTGAGAAGCATTTATTTTATTTTTCCCCATTCACCCACTCAAGCACATACTGTTAGTTAGGCAGAATTATCTACCACTGCAGATATGAATGCTTATCTCTCCCCTATTTCTTCAGTCTAAGACGTAAGAGCAGCTTTGTTTATAATTGTATTATATATATATATATATATATATATATAATATATATATATATATGTGTGTGTGTGTGTGTGTGTGTGTGTGTGTGTGTCATTCCACATGTTGTTTACAGACAATATATATGCATCATCCATATTTTTGTTTTACAGACACTATAGATGTATTATCCAGGTTTGTTTACAGACACTATAGATGTATTAAGTATTATCATAAATAGGGAATATAGATATATCATCCACATGTTGTTCAAAGACAATACAGCTGTATATCCATATGTTGTTTATGAGATGTATCATCACATGTTATTTACAAACAATGCTGACGTATTATCCTTATGTTGTTTACAGACAAAAGAGATGTATCCTCCACATTTTTTGAAATATAGAGATGTATCATCTACATGTTGTTCACAGACATATGCAGATCTGAGAAAGAAGCGACCCGAGAGGGGCCCTGTCCCCAAAAGTATTCCAATGAGTTTTTGGAGTGCTTCTCCCACGTTTTTCCATTTTCCTTGCTGGCTCTGCGGATGCTTTTTGGAGTCTTTTTTTGGTCTTCTTCTTTTCTCATCTCCTGAATCATCATGTCTCTTTTGGCTTTTTTCCTTTGGCCTTTGACCCACCATTCAGTTTTGGTCACCCCCAGTCCTTTTCTGTTGGTCTGTGTGTGTCCTGTTATTTCTCTGATCTTGAGACTTTCTTTTGCAGAATCCATGCCTCTTGAACTTTCATTTTCTGCTGTTTTTCAGCTGGGGCTTGATTGCTTCTACCACCTTGTCTCCTGATTTCCCCCAGCAGCTTTGAAGTCTGATCTTCCCTGCTTTGTATTCCTCCAGGATGGATTTCAGTGGGTAGTTTCAGCTTTGCTTGGCGCAGTACAGCGCTATGTCAGTCAGCATACTTTTCAGTCTTGTAGATTTGAGCTGCCTCCATTCTGTTCTCATATGGCACCGTGAGCTCGATCATGATCAGCTGCTTGTTTGACTAGAGTGGACTACTATGTCTGGTCTCATGCCACTCTTGCTGTGATCTCTGGGTGACTCTTCCATTCTGGGAGGTCTGCAGTGCACTCCCAGTCATCTGCCCCGTCCAGCAGACTCTGCCTGCATGTTTCGAGTGGCACTGTTGTTCTTTGGCCATGATTTGCTGCCTCCTGCCGTGAAGAATGTTGCGGGTGCTTTTGGAGTCCTGATTTTCCCTTTTGTGGTGTTGGTATCTACCAGACTACTTGTACAATCTCTTTGAGCACTTGGTTGTGCCTCCATGTGTACCTTCCTTGAGCCAGGGCTACTTTACATGAGCTTAGGACATGCTCCACTGTTTGTTTTTCATGGCAGAGGGGCATGCAGGATCGTCTTTTTCCCCCACTTCACCAGGTTTGCATTTGAGGGCAGAAGGTCATATGCAGATCTGAGAATGAAGCTGATCCTGAGAGGGGCCATGTGCCAAATTGTCATTCCAAGTGAGACTTCTTTGGAGTGCATTCTCCCACGTTGCCCATTGCCTTGCTGGCTCTGCTGGATGCTTTTGGAGTCTTTTTTGGTCTTCTTCTTTTCTCATCTCCTGAATCATCATGTCTCTTTTGGCTTTTCCTTTGGCCTTTGCCCCACCATTCAGTTTTGGTCACCCCCAGTCCTTGTCTGTTGGTCTGTGTGTGTCCTGTTATTTCTCTGATCTTGAGACTTTCTTTTGCAGAAATCCATCGCCTCTTGAACTTTCCATTTTCTGCCTGTCTTCAGCTGGGGCTTGATTGCTTCTACCACCTTGCCCTCCTGAGTCCTCCAGCATGCTTTGAAGTCTGATCTTCCCTGCTTTGTATTCCTCCAGGATGGATTTCAGTGGTAGTTTCAGCTTTGCTTGGCGACAGTACAGCGCTATGTCAGTCAGACAGGTGGGACACCAAGCCATTTCCTTGTGAACTTGTTGATTTTGGCTTCCATTGCCTCCACTATGCTGGTGCAGATGTCGTATATCATCAGAGGCCATAGAGCTTTGGTATCAGCATGAACTGCAGACACCAGACCTTGTATTTGCCAGGGAGCCCACACTGGTCAATGGTCTCCAAGCCTTCCTCCGCCATCTGCTTGGTTTCTTTTGCTCTTTGTGTGTCTTTCAGCGTATCATCATACCATCTTCCAAGGCCTTGACTGGTTCTTCTGTGACTGTTGGAATG
>JAMYXO010007624.1:0-11888 GCA_033310375.1 Conus canariensis
CCATCTCGAGTGCTAGGGGAAAGGGCCCCCGAGGAGGGGAAAAAACAATAGAATTATAAGGAGAGAGGAGACAGACAGACAAAACAGAGACGAAGTGTATCTGTGTCGGGGGGAGGGGGGGAAGTTTTGGGGGGGGGGGGGGGGGGGGTTTGATTGTAAATCAAAACAATTAATACTGTTTGCCATCATGGTATGCAAAGAATTTTCTACCCCGGGCAACCCCCCCGGGTGCCCCCCATAAATAAAATATAATATTTTTTTTTAATTCATTATTTGTTTATTTATTAAGGCTTTATTAGGTATCAATTTATGTACGTATTCAATTTTTTTGACTTTTCAGGAGAGAGAGAGAGAGAGAGAGAGAGAAAGGAAAGAGAGGGGAGAGAGGGGAGAAAAAAAAAAAAAAAAATATGAATGCGAATATTTTATGTGGTTTGGGCTATTAGGCCCCCTTTCACAAAAACGGACATGGAGGAAGGGGGGGGAACAGGGTGGGGGTGAGGGCAGGGGAAAAATGGGTGGGGGAGGGAAGAATACACAAAAATATGTGGAAACAACGTTGTAAAAATTGGGGTTACAAACCTTCATCATGAATGGATCCAACATCGTGGTATAAAATACATTTGTAATTTAATCCTTTGACTTTTCAATCACACATAGTAATATTTTCCACCTCACAACTTTACAACAAAACATCACGAGGGTCATAGTGAGGATTTCCTTTCACAAAATTTTTGCTCCAGGTGGGGAAGGTTTTTAACTTCGCCCAAACAGGGGGAGATTTTCCAAGTTCTTCCCTTTTCCCAAAAGTGCCATTATTTTTGTGAAAGTTTTTTTTGACAAGACTCTGGTGCTGCTGCACATTAGCTTCTTTTTGTGAGCTAGGCATATCTGTGCCCTGTGCTTGATCTAACATTAGTTTTGTGCTCTGTGCCGGGGAAAATCATGATTTTTTGAATACGTTGGTTTATTATTTTTCCTCTCATAGCCTTTAGTATTTTTTACCTAACAGTCATATTGGAAAACTGTTTTTGCTACGGGGCTTTTTTTCTCAGAGCATCAAAAACTTTCACTAACGTGTATTGACGCCCCCACAGTTTCATGTAAAATTTGCTGTTGATTGTTTTTATATCATACAAAGACTGGGAAAGAGGAAGGCAAATGATGATTATTGTCACTACAGGTTACAGTATAAACATTTTTTTTCACTGTCAGAATCAGCACATAGCAAACTGGGCGAGTTGGCAAAAAAAAACCAAAATGGGATGAAAGGGCCTCCCTTTGCCTACCCTTGGTTTTTCCTGGGGTTTTCACAGTGTTCCAGTTTCCCTGGAAGGGGGCACTTTCTGCGTACACAGCATGGATGCGGGGGTAGTAACGTAAAGGGAATAATGGGTTAAAGTATTGAACCCTCAGGAAAACCCCCAAATGGGGTTTTCCCTTTTGCTTTCAATTTTGAACGGGGAAGCGTCATGTTCTGCAGTGTGAGTTCAACATACTTTTCTAAAGTTAAAAGAGATTCATACAGGCATCCCAAACAGATGGAAAACAAAGAAAAAGAAAGTGGGTTTTTGGAGAAAAAAAGTGAATTCAAAAGGGCATAAAATTATTAAATTGTTTAAATTGGTTTAAAAAATCTTTATTAAAATCCAAATTTTTATTAAAAGATTTGGGGGTTTTTCCAATTTTTATCTCTTTTTTTGTGGTTCTTTTCCTTCCCACCCCCTTTTTCTGTCCTTCCCTTTTTTTTTCTTCTTTCTTTTTTTTCATTTGGGCTAGGGTATCTATAAATTATTTTTTTATATACTTTTTTTCTAAAATTTTATTTTAAAATATATAATAAAAATTTTTATATATATATATAATATATATATATTTTTTTTCATTATTCATTATTTGTTTATTTATTAAGGCGGATTAGGGATTAAATTTATTACGTATCAATTTGTGACTTTTTAGAGAAAAAGAGAGAGAGAGAGAGAAGAGGAAAGAGAGAGAGAGAAGGGGAAGAAAGAAATTGAGCGAATTTGTTTTTATGTGGTTTAGGCTATTAAGGCCCTTCACAAAACGGACTATGGGGAATTTTATGGGGGGGAAAGGGGGGGGGTGAGGGGCAGGGAGAAATGGAGTAGGACGAAACACATACCGAAATTATGTGGGGAAAACGTTTTACAATTGCCTTTACAAACCTTCATCTTGACATGGATCCAAAATCGTGGGTTTTAAAAAACATTTGTAACTAATCCTTGGCGTCAATCACACATAGTAATAGTCCACCTCACAAAATTTACAACAAAAAAGTTACGTGGTCATAGTGAGTTTCCCCTTTACAACATTTTTGCTCCAGGTAGAAGTGATGGTTTTTAAATTTCCCCCAAAAAACGGGGGAATTGACCCGTTCTTCCCTCTTTCCTCAATAGTTGCCATTATTTGGGTGAATGTTTTGTTGACAAGTTTTTTTGGCGCCACATTAGCTTTTTTAGTGATAGGGTGCTGTCTTCACAATTGTTGATCAACATTAGTTTTGTGCTCTGTGTCGGTAAAACATCGATTTTGAAAACCGTTTTGGTTGCATTATTTTTTTTTCATAGCCTTTAGTATTTCTTATTTCTAACAGTCATATGGAATCTTTTCTGACGCACTTTTTTTCCCGAGTCTTTACACACTTCACTAAATTTTATTGACGCCAACAGTTTCTGTAAATTTTCTGTTGATTGTTTTGATGTTCATACAAAAGATGGGGAAGAAGGAAGGGGAAATGGATTATCATTGTCAGCTACATGGGTTTTCAGTTTTAAAAAGTTTTTTTTTCACTGTCAGCACAGCAGCATAGAACAAACTGGGGCAGAGTTGGGCAAAATAAACCCAAAAGGTATGAAAAGGCGCCTTTCCTACCCTTAGTTTTCTTCTGGTTTCACAGTGACCCCCTTTTACCTGGAAAGGGGCACTTTCTGCGATCCCAGGCATGGATGCGTGGTAGTAACTACAGGAATAATGGGGTTATAGTATCAAACCTCGGGCAACCAAAATGGGGTTTCCTTTGCTTTCAATTTTGAACGGGGATAGCGCCCAGTTCTGAAAGGCTGAGTTCAACAACTTTCAAATTTTGACGGAGATTCTAGCAGGCAACCAACAGACTTTGTGGGAAACCCTAAATTTTGAATGACTGCTGGTTGGGGGAGGAACAAAATGAACTTCAAAAGGCATAAACTCTCAAAATAAATAGGGTTTGTAGCAGGGGGTAAGACATCCTCTGAAAAAAACACGCCTTCAGAAAGGGCCCCCCCATCCAAAAGCTGCAGGTTTTGAATCCAGGCAGAACAAAGAAAAAAAAATTAAAAAGAAAAAAAAAATTTTGAAAAAAAGTTAATTAGTTTGTTAGCTCATTGTTAGGTAAATAAGTAAGGTAGTTTAACATTATTAATTAGTTAATCAGTTGCTAGCATTTAATTAGTTCTTATTAAATTTGTTGTTAGTGAGATTTTTTTTTTTCCTTTTTTGGGGGTGCTTCAACCAACTACAAGTAGAAAGAGCCTCTTTCTGTCTCTAAGTTTGCAATTTTCTTTTAAAAAAAAAAAGGGGAAAAAAATTGTAATTCCCTAAAAATAAAAAAAAATAAAAAATAAAAGAAAAGGAACAGAGTAAAAAAAGGAAAAAGAAACAAAGAAAAAATGAAATAGGAAGATAAAGAAAGAAATAAGAACGACATGTAAACAGGGGAGGGGCTGATGTACCATGAATATTTTTATGAGAAGATGGTTATAAATTGAGAATGAGGAACTAACTTACTAACAATTAAGTAATCACTAATTATTTTTTTTTCAGTTACCCACCACGCAACTTTGGGTTTGTTTGCCAATTTGTTCATCTTCTTGGTTTTGTGGTTCTTTTCCCTTCCTACCTTCCTTTTGTCCTTCCTTTTTTCTTTCTTTTTTTTTTATCATTTGGTTTTGTGGGATCTAAAATTATTCTTTTTGATATACTCATTTATTAATTATATATATATTATAATAAAATTTTTAAAAATAAATGGCAAAATTTTTGTTTTGTGTGGTGGTGTGTGTGTGTGTGTGTGTGTGTGTGTGTGTGTGTTTGTGTCTGTGTACCTATAGACTCAAAAACGGGTCAACCCATTGTCATGAAAAAAATTTGGGGGTACTCCCTTTTTTTTGACTCGAGGGTGGTTTGGGGCTACCAAAAAAATAAAACCCTTAAAAACCCTTTAAAAAGCTGTTATAAAGGGTTTTAAAGCATCTTTTTCCTCTGCTTTTGTTTAAACTAGCCCTTGTTACATTTTTACAGGTACGGGCTACTTCTCTAAAATTAGAACCCTTATTTTTCAGTTAAAAAACCCTTTTTATAACAGTTAAAAACCGTTAAAAACACCAAACCCTATAAAAAAAACTGTTAAAAAAACCCCCTCTTCTTGAAATTTAGCAGGTACGTCTGTTTGCCCGAGGATGGTTTGGGCAATCTCTAAAAAAATAAAACCGTTAAAAACGTTAAAAAAAAAATGTTATAACGGTTTCAAAAACATTTTTTTCCCCTGCTTTTCAACAAATGGCCATTGGACATTTGCCCGTACGGGCACTTCTGAAAAAAAGAAGTTATTTGGCAGTTTTTGAAAGTTATTTAACATTAAAAACCGTTAAAAAACACCCAAACCCCAGAAAACGTTTAAAAAACCCGATCTTCTGGGTTGGCGGCATGAGATTATAGGATCGCCACCAAAAATTTTACATAAAACCTACGGAACTCCGCGGGTAATATGGGTCATTAGATAGTCTTATGACCATTAAAATTTTACCGTTAAAACCCTTATTTTCAAAATTTAGGCGTTCTTGATGAAATTAATACAGTGCAGTTTTAAAGCCGAAAAAAAATATGGAAAAATTTTACGAACCGAATTTACAATTGACCCTTTTAAAAACCGTTATTTTATAAATTTTGAGTATTCGGAAGAAATTCGATATACATGTCCTTTTAACGCAAAAAATATATACAATTTTCAAGATCCGAAACTTAACATTGACCGTTAAAAAACCGTTATTTTTTGAATTTCTAAATTTTCACCTTCTTTATAACATTCCCTAGCACGTAAAGTTTTAAAACACTGAACATGTTTGCAAATTTTAAAAGAACCAAAAATTAAACTGACCGTTAAAAACCTTATTTTCTAAATTTTACACCCTATTGATAAAATTTTGGGATGGTATTCCCGTAACGGTAAGCCTTTTTTCAACATGGATGGGGTTTTGCAGGTACGTCTGTTTTGACCCGAGGTGGTTTGGGGCTATCTCTAAAAAAAAAAAAACCCGTTAAAAACCGTTAAAAAAAACTGTTATAACGGTTTTTCAAGACATTTTTTCCTCTGCTTTTCACAAATGGCCTTTGTGAAATTTCACGGGTAGGGGGCTATTCCGAAAATTAAACCGTTATTTGGCATTAAAAAATTATTTAAAACAGTTAAAAACCGTTTAAAACACCCCCAAAACCCTAAAAAAACTTTTTTAAAACCCGATCTTCTGGGGTTTTTGGAGGCCACGACAGTCATGGATCCCCCCAAAATTTGACATAACCCCTACAGGAACCCCCCCGGGGTAACTAGGTCTTTGATGGTCATTATGACCAAAATTTGACCTTTTAAAAAAACCGTTATTTTCAAATTTGGGCTTTCTTATGAAATTCGGTATACATGTGCTTTTTATAATTCCGAAAAAATGAATACACTTTTAGAACGAAATTTAAAACTGGGCCTTAAAAAAACCGTTTTTTTATAAATTTTGGTATTCTTGAAGAAATTCATAACATGTGCCGTTTTGAACGCTAAAAATGATATCAATTTTTAAAATCCGAAAAATTAACATTGACCGTTAAAAACCCTTATTTTCCCGAATTTCAAATTTTTTTACCGTTCTTAAAACATTTTGTAGCCGAAGTTTTAAAAACGCTGAACAATGTATTTTACGAAACCCAAAAATTAACATTACCTTAAAAAAAAACCCTTTTTTCTAAATTTACACCGCTTTGAAAAAATTTGGGATGCGAGTCCAAATTAACGGTTTAATAAATTTGCAAAATGGTGGACAGGTAGGGGGAAAGAAAAGGGGGCAATGAAAGGGGGCCCGAAAAAAAATTTTACAGTGCAAAGCCTATACACATTTTTTCTTAGACACAGACCTTTAATAAACTACTTCTGCACAAAGTCTGTTCCTACAAATTAAGGGCAACATAGAATGGAAATGGGGAACAGTGAGTCGGCGGAAAAACGAGCAGAAAAGCATCTCGACTTTCAGGGGGGAAAGGGGCCCGAGGCAGGCGGGAAAAAAAAATAGAATGTATAAGAGGAGAAGAGACAGACAACAGAGACAGGACAGAATGTGTATCGGTCGGGGGGAGGGGTGGAAGATGTTTGGGGGGGGGGGGTTTTTTTTAAAATAAAAACCCTTTTTCTTTTTGTCATGTTATGCAAAAAATGTTTACCCCAACCCCTTCCCCCAAAATATATATATAAAAATTTTTTTTTAATTCATTATTTTTTTTTTATTAACTTATTGTAAAATTTAGTCTTATTAATTTTTGTATTTTTAAAGGGAAAAGGAGAAGAGAGAAGGAGGAGAGAGAGAAGAGAAGAAAGAAGGATTTTTATGGTTTTGGGGTTTTGGGCCCCTTAAAACCCCAAGGAAGGGGGGGAAAAGGGAGGGGGGGCAGGGAGTGGGTGGGGAGGAAAGAATAACGAAAACTTTGGGAAAAATTTGTAAAGGGGCCTTTCCCCTTTTTCCCTAAAAATTTTTCTGATAAAACTTTTGTAAAATCCTTGTTTAATCACGTTATCCCCCCTAAACTTTAAAAACAAAACTCACAGGGTCAGGGGTAAGGAAATTTCCTTCACAACATCTTGCCCCAGGAGAAGTGAGGTTTAACTTCGCCACAACAGGGAGGAATTACCAAGTTCTCCCTCTTTCCTCAATAGTGCCATTATTTTGTGTGTGAATGTTTTTTTTGCAAGATCTGTGTGCGCTCACAAGCTTTTTTTTAGTGAGCAGGAAATTTTTGGGCCCATGTGCTTGTTTTAAAAATTAGTTTTGTGCTAGTGTCGGAAAAAAGCATCGATTTTGTCACGTTCGGTTGATTATTTTCCTTCATAGCCTTTAGTATTTTTTACTCTAACAGTCATTGGAAAAACTTTTCTGCTACGCCTTTTCTCAGAGTCATCACCACTTTTACAAAAGTGTATTGACGCCACACAGTTTTATGTAAATTTTGCTGTTTATTGTTTTTTATTTCATCAAAGACGGGGGAAAAGGGGAAAGGGAAATGATATTTTGTCAGCTACATGGTTATCAGTATAAACAGTTTTTTACTGTCGAAAACAGCAGCATAGAACAAAATGGGCAGAGTTGGCAAAAATAAACCAATGGGGAAAGAAAGGCTGCCTTGCCTACCCTTCTTCCTCGTGTTTCACAGTGGGTTTTCCCTGTTTACCTGGAAGGGGGCACTTTTTTGCGATACACACATGGGTGCTGTGGTAGTAACGTTACAGGGAAAAATCGGTTATATATGAACCTAGGACAAACCCCAAAAGGGTTTCCTTTGCTTTCAATTTTGAACGGGATAGCGTCATGTTCTGCAGTGCTGAGTTTTTAACATACTTTCTAAAGTTGACGGGGAATTCCCTACAGGCATACCCAAAGACTTGTGTAGGAAACACCTGAATATTTTGAATGAGCTGCTGGGGGGAGGGAAAAAAAGTGAACTTAAAAGGCAAAAAACATCTCAAATAGAATATGTTGAGCATGGGGTTTAAAACATCCGTCGGGGAAAAAAAGGACGCCTTCAACCCCCCCCCAAAAATCATTCGAATCCACCCCGAACAAAGAAAAAAATTGAAGAATTTTAAAAAAAAAATTTTAAAAAAGTTAATTATTATTATATATTATTTTATAATAATTTTTTTTTAAATTATAATAGTTCTATATTTTTAGTTAAATTTGGGGTTATTAGGAATTTTTTTTTTCTTTTTTGGGGGGCTTCAAGATAAAGAGAAGAGTTTTTTAAAAGGAATTGCAAAAAAAAAAGGAAAAAAAAAAATTGTATATTATAACATAAAAAAAATAAAAAGGTTTGAGAAAGGGGGAAAGGAAGTCAAAAAGGTTTTAAAAAAAGAAACAAAAAAATTTTTGGGAAAAAGGGATAAAGGAAAAAAAAGCATGTGACAGAAGGGAAATGGGTTACAGAAAAATTTTTTTGAGGGGAAAAAGGTTAAAAAATAGAATAGGAAACTAAAATACAACAAAAGTAACAACTAAATTTTTTTCAGACACCACCAGCTTGGGTTTGTTTCAAATTTTTCCCCCCGGGGGTTCTTTTCCTTTTTATTCCTTTTGTCCTTCCTTTTTTCTTCTTTTTTTTTTTTTCATCTTTGGTTTTGGGTTTTTTCTTTTTAATTTAATTTTTTTATTTTTTTATTTTTAAATTTTTATTTTATTTTAAATAATAAATTTCAAAATTTTGTTGGGTTTTGGTTTTTTTGGGGGGGTTTTGGGGGGGGGGGGGGGGGTTTTTTTTAAAATAAAAAGGCCCAAACCGATTAAAAATTTTTTGGGGTTTACCCCCTTTTACTTTGGGTGGGGTGGGGGTTTTTTTGGCTAAAAATAAAAAAAAATAAACCGTTTTAAAAAAACCTTTTTACAAAACCTCTTATAAAAACGGGGAAAAAAAAAACCTTTTCCCCTTGTTTTCTTTTTCAACACCCTTTTACTTTGGGGGAATTTCTAAAAATAAATTTTTATTTTAAAAAACAAAAATTTTATAAAATTTTAAAACAAAAAAATTTAAAATTTTTGTTTTTTTTAAACGTTTTTTGAATTTTTTAAGGTTTTTAATCTTTTAAAAGGGGGGGGGAAAAAAAAAAAAAAAAAGGGGGGGAAAAAAAAAAAACTGTTTTAAGGGTTAAAGAACCCCTTTTTAAAAAAGGAATGGACTTACAGGGGGGGGTAACCTGAAAATAAAATAGGCCCAAGAAAAAAAATTTTAAAAAAGTTTAAAAAGGAAAAAAAAAATTTTGAAAACTGTTTTAAAAACTTTTATTTGGGGGCCATAAAATTTTAAGGTAACCCCAATTTTCAAAAAACTCCAATGGGTAAAATAGGGTCATTAGTATCATTATGACCATTAATTTGACCTTTAAAAAAACCGTTATTTTAAATTTTTTTGGCTTTTCTTGATGAAATTCAGTATACATGTGCGTTTTAATGCCGAAAAAAAATATAAAAATTTTTCGAACCGAAATTTAAAATGACCGTTAAAAAACCCTTTTTATAAATTTAGAGATTCTGAAGAAATTCAATATACATGTGCAGTTTTGAACGCTTAAACAAATGATATACAATTTTCAAGATCCGAAACTTTAAAAATTGACCGTTAAAAAACCCTTATTTTTTAATTTCTAAATTTTTCACCGTTTTTGATAAATTCCCATGCCGTACAGTTTTAAACGCTTTAACAATGTATTTTACAACCAAAAAATTAAATTGACTTTTAAAAAAAGTTATTTTCTAATTTACACCGTATTGTAAAAATTCGGTATGCGTATGTCCTAAAAAGGTAAGTAATTTTGCAACAGGAGGGCAGTGTAGGGGGATGAAAAAAAGGGGCAATGAAGGGGCCAAAAAAAAGATTTTACAGTGCAAAGCCTATAACATTTTACATTGAACGACCCGTTTTAAAAAAAAATACTTCTGCACAAAGTCGTTCCCCCAAATTAAGGGGAATCAAAATGGAAATGGAACAGTGAGTGCAGGCGGAAAATCGAGCGAGAAAAGCATCTTCGACGTGCTAGGGGGAAAAGGGGGCCAGAGGGAAGGGGAAAACAATAGAATGTATAAAGAGAGGAGAGACGACAGCAGAGACAGAGACAAATGGTACTGTGTGGGGGGAGGGGTGGAAGATGTTGGGGGGGGGGGGGGTTTTATTTTAAATCAAAACAATTAATACATTTTTCCCCTCACGTGAGTATCGCAAAGAAAGTTTTCATATCCCGGGGCAACGGGGGGGGGCCCCCCAAAAAAAATTATATATTTTTTTTTAATTCTTATTTTTTATTTATTAAGGCGTTTTTTTAGGATCAATTTATGTACTATTCAATTTGTGACTTTTCAAGAGGGGGAGAGAGAGAGAAGAGAGAGGGGGAGAGAGAGAGAGAGAGAGAAAAAATATGAATGCGAATATTTTTATTGGGGTTTTGGCTTTTAAAGGGCCCTTCAAAAAGGCCCTATGGAGAATTGGGGAACGGGTAGGGGTGAGGGCAGGGGAGAAAGGGAGTGGGGACGGAAGACATACAGAAAAATTTTAGGAAACAACGTTGTAAAATTTTGGCCTTTACAAATTTTTCATCAGAAGGGGTCCAACATCGTGTATAAAAAATTTTGTAACTTTTTGGGCTTCATAACTGTTGGGGTCCCACTCACACTTTCCAAAACAGCAGGGGGGTATATAGATTTCCTTTAAACATTTTTAATAAAAATATTTTTACTTTAAAAAAGGAAATTACCAAAAAATTTTTTTTTCCTAAATAGTTATTATTTTGTGTAATTTTTTTTTGACAAGATTTTGTGTGCTCTCACATTACTTTTTTGTGAGCTGGGCCCACTGTGCCCATGTGCTTGACTAACATTAGTTTTGGCTCGTGTCGGGTAATGCATCGATTTTGAAACACGTTCGGTTGATTATTTTCCCCGTCATACCCTTTAGTATTTTTTACTCAACAGTCATATGGAAATCTGTTTTGCTACGCCTTTTTTTCCAGAGTCTCACACATTTTATAACTGTTATTGACCCCACGTTTCATGTAAATTTGCTGTTGATTGTTTTAGTTCATACAAAGACTGGGGAGAGGGAAGGAAAATGATAAATTTTGTCAGCACATGGTTATCAGTATAAACATTTTTTTTTACTGTCAGATCAGCACATAGAAAAAAACGGGGCAGAGTTGGCAAAAAAAAACCCCGAGGGAGATGAAAAAGGGTTTTCCCTTCCTCCCCCTTGCCCCTCTGTGTTTTCACAGTGTTATCCCTTTTTTTACTGGGAAGGGGATTTTTCGCGATAAACAGCATTTTTGTGGTAGTAACGTACGGGAATAATCTTTAAATTTTTGAACCCTCAGGAAAAACCACAATGGGGTTTCCTTTGCTTTAAATTTTAAGGGGATAGCGTCATTTTCCCATGCTGAGTTCAAACATACTTTCTAAAGTTGACGGGAGATTCATACGGCAACCAACAGACTTTTGTAGGAAACACCTGAAAATTTTAAAGAGCTGCTGGGTTGGGGAGGAAAAAATGAAAATTCAAAAGGCATAAACATCTCAAAATAAATAGGGTCCCGTTAGCAGTGGGGTAACACCGTCTGAAAAAGGCACCCCTTTTAGACGCCCCCCCATCCAAAAGTGCAGGTTCGAATCCAGGCAGAACAAAGAAAAAATGTGAAGAAAAGAAAAAAAAAATGTGAAAAATAGTTAATTATTAGTTAGTCAGTCTGATTAGGGAGTAAGTGGTATTCTCATTTATTAATTATTAATCAGTTAGTAGCTATTTAAAATTTTGTTAATTAGTTAGTTAGTGAGATTTTTTTTTTTTTTTTTTGGGGGTGCTTCAACCAACTCAAAATAGTAAAGAGCCCCTTTCGTTTTAAGTTTGAATTGCTAAAAAAAAAAAGAAAAAAAAAAAAAATTGTAATTTCCATAACCCTAAAGAAAAAAAAAATAAAAAAAGAAAGGGAAAGGGGCAAAAAGGAAACAAAAAAAAAGAAGAGATGGAAATAGGAAGATAAAGAAAAAATAAGAAGACATGTAAGACAGAGAGGCTGTGTACCATGAATATATTTTGAGAAA
>JAMYXO010007625.1:0-11887 GCA_033310375.1 Conus canariensis
TTGGTGTTTTGGTGTGTTGTTTGGGGTGTGACCACTACAGCACCAAATTCTATTTAGAACCCCAACTTCTCCCGGTTATTCCTGACCCCTTCAAAACCCTCACCCCTTTTAACAATTTTCCAACAAAACAACCCCCCTTTACAAACCCCCGAAACCCTCCAGCACCAAAGACACCTCCCCCCCCAAAAACCCCCCCCCCTCGCACGGGGGTTCCGCCACCCCCCCTCTCCGGGTTTTTTTGGGTCCCCCCCTCGCTCGGGGGCCAACACAGGGGGGCCAGCCTCCAAGGGGTTTAAATCCTGACCCATTTACTGCGTTGGGCATCTTTCCCACACACGGGGTTCCAGCATTTCATCTATTTTCTTTAAGTGTTTTATTGGGAAAATTACTTTTTCCACTAAAGGGCATTCACGACATTAAGGGCGATTAAAAACCACACTGCCCATGGCCCCCACTAAACCCTGAAATTTGATTAAAAAATTAACCTGTTTTTTTAAATCCCGTAACAGGGGGATTCCCGATCTTAGGCGTATTTTTTCATCTACTCCCCATTGCCGTGTTAACTGTGGAAAATCCCCCCCCCCCCCCTTTTTCCGATGATTTAATTAACTTTTTTTAGCCCCAAACAGGGATTCACGATCATTACTATTTTAAAACCATCTACGGCCATTGGCCCCTACTCCGAATTAAATTATAAAATCAAACCTGCATAATCCACGTCGGGCATTCACGAGCTTAGCGTATTTAAAACCTCTACTGCGCCATGGCCGTTTAGCTGTGGGGTTTTTTTTTCCCCTTTTTCATTTTTAAATACTTTTTTTTATCCACGGGAACCATTCCGTCATTAGGGGGTTTTCAAAACCATCTGATGCGCCATTGGCCATGTTGCTGTGGGGTTTTTTTCCCCTCTTCATTTGCCGATACCCATTTTTTTCCCCCGTATAGGGTTCCACGATCATTTCGATTAATCCACGGCCCCTTGGCCCCTTAGGTGGGTCGCCCCCCCCCCCCCCCCCCCCATCCCCCTTTTTTTCACAATAACATTTCTGTCAATCCTAGAAACAATTTGTATTCCGAGTTTTAGTCGTTTTTAGTACACCGACACCAACACGTTTAAATTTTTCCGTTACTGTAGAGGTTTGGTTTTCTTTTTTTTTAACCCCTGGGCCTGACATTCTCGGTTCGGGGATCACTTTGTCTAAACCAAAAGATGGGCACCCCTTTGACCCCATCAAAAAAGAAAAAGGGAGGGGCATCGGGGGGAAGGGGCCTTTTAACCCCCGTTTTTAAGGAAAGGGGGATATCCCGGTGCTGAGGGGTTCGGGGGGCCCTCCCCCCAAGGGTGAGGTTGATTTTTGAAACGTGTCTCAAAGGGGGAGGAATCGGTTTTTAAGAAAGGGTCGGAAAAAAGTCAAAAAAAGGCCCGACGGGGCAAAAAATCTCCTCTCCCCTCTCCTCTCTCCTCTCCTCCCTCTTCCCCTCTCCTCTCTCCTCTCCTCTCTCCTTTCTCCCCGCCCCTCCCGCCGCAACATCCCTCCTTTTTTTCGGTCGTCGGGCTGTATTTTCTCTGTTTTCCCTTTTTCTGTCTGTCTGGTCTCTCTCTCTCCGTCCGTCGTCAAACAGCCCCCTCCTTTGTCGGGGCGCGGTCTTCTGTCGTCTTCTGGGCTGTCTGCTGTCGTCGTCGCTGTCCGTCTGTCTGTCGCTGGCGGGCGGTCTTCGTATTCTCTCTTTCCCTTTCCCTCTGTCTTCTTTCCCTCTTTTTCCCCTCCTTCTCTCTCCTCCCCTCGATTCCCTCCCCTTACCCACCCCCTCCCTGCAATCAGTCCCCCCTTTCGTCGGGGGTTTTGTGTTGTGTGTGTGTGTGGTGTGTGTGTGTGTTGTGTGTGGGGGTGTTCCTCTCCCTTCCCCTCGTTCGTCTCTCCTCTGTCCTTCCGTCGCTATCTGTCGTCCCCTCCTCTTCTCTCTCTCTCCCCCTCTTTACCTCTCCTCCCCTCTCCTCCCTCTCTCCCCCTTTTCCGCCGTCCTACTGTCGGTCCCCTCTGTCTTCTCTCACCTACCTCCTCTCTCCTGTCTGTCCCCTCTATCTCTTCCTTTCCGCGATCTGCTCTTCTGTCCCTCTCTCTTTCCTTCTTCTTCGTCTTCTCTCTTTCTTCCTTCGCATCTTCTCTGTCGCCCCTATCTCTTTCTTTCTGTCTGTCTGCCTCGCCTTCTGTCGCATCGCCTTTCCACCCCCCTCCTCCCATTTTTTGTTATGGTTTATCTGCCATCCGTTTTTTGTCTTGGGCGTTTCGTGTTTTTTTTGGGTGTGTGTGGTTGTTGTGGTGGTTTTGTTGGTTTGGGTTTTGTTGTTGTGTGTGGGGTTTGGTGGTTGTGTTTTGTTGTTGGGTGGTGGGGGTGTGTTTGTTTTTTGGGGGGGCCGCGCGCGCGCACTGTAATTTTTATGTGGGGGTCACTACTTACTTCCCGAACACATTTAAATTTCTTTTAAAACATGAATCCGATAAGCGTAAAATAAAGGTCAATCCCCCCCCCCCCCCCTCCCCCACCCCCCTTAATTTTCTTTTCCCCTTTAAATCATAAGGAAATTTTGTAAAAATTATCACCTTTTAATCTTTTGACTCTTTTGAAAAGATCTTTTCTGTCAAAACC
This sequence comes from Conus canariensis, assembly GCA_033310375.1. NCBI lineage: Eukaryota > Metazoa > Mollusca > Gastropoda > Neogastropoda > Conidae > Conus > Conus canariensis. The sequence continues at coordinate 2,650 of JAMYXO010007625.1, forward strand.
GTTTGAAATTCCCAACTGAACATAAAAAAACGTTGCCATAATTTCGCAAAAACAACCAAAAAAAAGGGGTAATACCGTTAATTGTGGCAAAATCATTTTACTGACTTCCCTCCCCCTCATTTCTTTAACCAAATTTTTAAAACCCCTGCAAATTTGAATTTTGAAGCAACAGAACAAAGAAAAAAAAAAGGGAAAAAAAAAGAGGTGGGGGGGTTTAAAACCGACGTTGGAGCAGGGAAAAAGGGGGTTCGGGCCGTCTTAATCGCGCTATTTATGAAAAAGGGGACAAAAAAGCGATCTTGCCCGAGCTTCGAAATCCACGTCTTTGCAAAGCGTGATAACTAAGTCATTTTATGGGTCCTTCAAATCCCATTCCATATCGCAAAATCCATGTTTTAAATAAGAAGAGAAAACAAATACAGGGTTTGCAGTACATTTTTAGTGTAAAGGGGGCGGGGTTTGGGGGGTAGTGGGGGGAGACAGCAAACCAAAAAAGGGAAGGGGAACAAACACAGTTCGACTTCAAGGAAGCAAATAAAAAAAAACTTACTAAGAAAAAGAGCCGAGCGTGCATACATTTTCTAAATATCACGAAGGGCACAATGAAAACAAAAAAGAGAAGGGGGCCCCTTTTCCACCCCAAATGCCTCTAGCGCTCCCACACAAACTAGCTTATTCCGCAGACCCATTTTCACCCCAATCCTACATTAAACATTACTCTTAAATTTACATAAACCCATAAAAAAAAAAAAAAAACCCCCAAAAGGCATACAATAAAAAAAAACTGGGGGGTGGGGGACGAACCTTGTCCAAACCACCAAAAACCCGAAAAACAAAGGAGAGAAAAACAATCGCGGGCCCGGTTAAATTCATTTTTCTTAATGGGAAACCTGGCTGACCCTCAACATCTTTTTTCACATGTCCCCAAATCCAATTGTCCAGATTGTGTAGCCACGAATTGGGGTACATACTAATGTATTTTCCATTTTCTTCTCGCCTCTCCTCTCTCTCTCCTCTCTCTTCCCCCTTTCTCTCTCCCGTGCGTGGTGTGTTGGTGTGTGGTGGTTGTGTGTTGGTTTGTGTGTGTTTCGCGGAGTATCCAACACCTACAAAAAAAAATAACAGTGCCAGGTCGGACTGGGGCCTACACCTTTCAAGAAATAACAGTGCCGGGGGCACTGGGTATCCTCACCTTTCAGAAATACATGCCGGGGGGACTGGGTTTTCCTACACCTTCAGAGAAAAAACAGGGCCGGCGCCCGGGCTGGGTATCCCCCTTTCAGAACATAACATGCAGGGGGGACTGGGATCCTACCCTTTTAGAGAAAGTAACATCCGGGGGGTACGGGTATTCCCACACTTCCGGGGAAAATAAAAAAAATGCCACTGCGTACGGGGGTTTCCTAACTTACGGTAAAATGTTCAAAAGGCTGGAAATCCCCTCTTAGGCAAATTCAATGCCAGCTTTTCACACTATAAGAAAGAAAAAAACATGGGGCAAGTTCTTGGTCGCTAATTTACCAGAAAAGTAACACTGCCCGGGGAGCACGGGGAACTACACTTACGGGGTACGTAAAATGGGTCAAATAAAAAGCTTTCCTCACCGAAAAAACTGGTCCATGTAACGGGGACCTACCCGAAAAAACATAAACTAGAACTAACCAAAATCATTCCCAAAAAAGCGTGAGGGGATATGAACTTTTCCTAACCGAAAATAACTGGGGCCAGGTTAACTTCCTACACCGAAAATAACATAAAGCTAGATACTAACCCAAAACAACACCAAAAAAAGCATAGGGGCCATATGAACGGGGATCCACCCCGAAAAAAACGGGTCCAGGGGGTAACGGGATCCTCAACCCAAAATAACATAATGCTAGATACTAACCAATTATTATACACCAAAAATCATAGGCCAGTAGAACGGGTATCCACACCCAAAAAAACTGGGCCAGGGGTTAACGGTATCCTACACCGAAAAAACTAAAGAGTACAACCCAAATCAAACACCAAAAAAAAGCGTAGGCCAGGTATAAAAGGGTAAACCTACCCGAAAATAACGGGTCCCGTGTAACGGGATCCTACACCAAAATACATAAACAAAAACTAACCATATCATAAACCAAAAATACGTAGGGCCCGGTACAACATATCCACACCGAAAATAACATAAAGCTAATATTTAACAATATCTACACCAAAAAAGGCATGGGTTCCTACGAACGGGTATCCACACCAAAATAACAGATCCCATATAAAAGGGTGCCTACACCGAAAACAACAATTCCCCTATGAAAAGGTACCTACACCGAAAAAAACTATCCCCTATGAAGGATATCCAACCGAAAAAAAAAAAAAATCCCAGCTAAAACAATTTTCCACACCGAAAACAAAAAGACCAGGTATAACGGATATCCCACGAAAATAACAATCCCGATGAACGGTATCCCCACCGAAAATAACATGATCCCGGGAGAAAGGGTATCCTACACCAAAATAACATATCCCAGGGTATGAAAAGGATGTCCCCTCCACCGAAAAATAACATTCCCAGAGAACATGCCACCCGAAAATACCCTATCCCAAGAACGTATCCTCCCCGAAAATAAATATCCCAGTAAAAGGTTGCCACACCAAAACAACTGACCCCCGGGTTGAAAAATACCTACCCAAAAATAAATATCCAGCAAAAACATATCCTACACCGAAAAATAACATAATCCCGGTATAAACGGAACCTACACCGAAAAAACATCGGCCAAATGAAGGGATGCCTCACCGAAAATAACTGGTGCCAGATATGAACATTCCTACACCGAAAAAACATGATCCACAAATAAGGGATTTTCTACACCGAAAATAACAGGGGGCCAGATAGAACGGATATTCCACCCCCGAAAACAACATTCCACATAAAACGGATATTCCACACCGAAAACAACAGGGTCCAAAATGAACGGATATTCCACACCGAAAAAACATGGTCCAAAATAACATATTCCACACCGAAAACAACAGGGTCCAATAAACATATTCCACCCCGAAAAAAACATTCCAGATATGAAGGGATATTCCACACCGAAACAACAGGTCCCAAATACGAATTCCACACCAAAAACAAAATGGCCAATAGAAGGGATATTCCACCCAAAAAAGAACAGGGTCCAATATGAACGATTTCCACACCGAAAACAACATGTGCCAATTTAAAACAATTTTTCAACCGAAAAAAACAGGGTCCAAATAAAGGAATTCCACCCCGAAAATAACATGCCATATATAACATATCCCAACCGAAAACAACAGGGGCCTTTTTGACCCAGCACGTGCAACTTACATAAAAACTGTCCCCACTGCCCTGTTTAAGCCTTATTCCCCCCCTTCCCCGGTTCCACCTTCCCCCCCCACACGTCAATCTAAATGTTTTATTCTTACCGCACTAATTTGGCCTGTGGACATCACGCAAATGTAACTATTCAAACAACTTTAATAATAACACCCCGGGAAGCCAATGTACTTTTTTCCAACAAATGTAAAAATAGCAGCCCGGGGATACCAATTACCTATTCAAAAAAACTGTAATAATAACAGCCCGGGATACCAATGTACCTATTTAAACAATGTATAATTAGACTTTCCTGTATAAAACCAATGTACCTACAAAAAATGTTTAAAAAAGTGACAACCCCTGATACCAAGACTTATTTAAACAAATGTAATAATACAGCCCGTTAAGCCCCAAATTCCCCCTTCAAACAACTTAATAATAGCAGCCCGTGTATACCAAGACCTATTCAAACAAATGTATAAGTTTAAAAGCCCTTTTAGCCAAGTCCTATTCAAACAACTGTAAAAAGTACACCCTGTATACCAATTACCTATTCAAACAACTGTATAATAAAGCCCTTATAGCCAATGTAACCCATTTAAAAAACTGTAATAATAGCACCCTGTATAAGCCCAAAGGACCTATTCAAACAACTGAAATAAGTAGACAGCCCGTGTATAGCCCAAGTACCTATTCAAACAACTGAATAAGTACAGCCCGTATATAGCCAATGTACCCATTCAAACAACTGATAATAGACATCCGGTATGCCAATGTACCTATTTTAAACAACGAAAAGTAACCCCTTATAGCCAATGTACCTATTTAAACAACTGTAGTAAGTAGACATCCGTTATAGCCAATTACCTATTCAACCAAAGTAACAATAGCAGCCCGGTAAAAGCCAATGTACCTATTCCCCAACGAGTAAGTAACATCCCGGAAGCCAATTACCTATTCAAACAACTGTATAAGTAGACAGTCCGTGTATACCAATTACCTATTCAAACAACTGTAATAAGTAGACAACCCCCGAAGCCACTGTATTTATTTAAACAACTGTAATAATACACCCGTTATAGCCAATTTTCCTATTTTTAAAAAAAATGTAATAAGTACAGCCCGTTAACCAATGACCATTCAAAAAACTGAGTAAAATAACAGTCCGGTATGCCAATGTACCATTCAAACAACGTAATAAGTAACAGCCCGTGTATAGCCAATGTCCCATTTTAAAAACTGTAGTAATAACACCCGTGTATAGCCAAGTCCTATTCAACAACTGAATAAGTACACCCGGTAAGCCAATGTACCTATTCAAAAACTGTAGTAATAGACACCCTGATACCAAAGTACATATTCAAACAACTTAAAAAATGCAGCCCGTTATACCAAGTACCCATTCAAACAACTGTAGAAGTAACATCCGGTAACCAATGTACCTATTCAAACAACCGAAAATAACAGCCCGGTATAACCAATGACCATTTAAACAACGTAGTAATAACATCCGGTATAGCCAAGTACCATTCAACCAACTTAACAAGTACACCCTGTATACCAATTTTCCTATTCAGACAACGTAGTAATAACAGCCGTGATAGCCAATGTACCTATTTAAAACTGTAAAAGGGGAACAGTCCGTTATAGCCAAGTACCTATTCAAACAACTGTAATAAACAGCCCTTAAGCCAATGTACCTATTCAGACAACTGTTAATACACCCGTGATGCCAATGACCTATTCAAAAACGTAATAATAGACATCCCGTGATAGGCAATGTACCCCATTCAACAAATGTAAATGATAGACACCCCTGTTACCAATGACCTATTTAAACAAATGTAATGAGTAACATCCTTATACCAATGACCTATTCAAACAAATGTAATAATGACAAACCCGGGATAGACAATGTACCTATTCAAACAACGTAATAAAATAGCCCTATTTTTAAACCAAATTTACCTATTCCAAAAACTTAATAAGAGAAAACCCTTACAGCCAAGTACCTATTCAAACAACTGTAATAAGTAGACAGCCCATATAGCCAAGAACCCATTCAAAAAAACTTAATAAAGACAAAAACCCTATATGCCAATTAAAACCCTTTCAAACAACTGTAAAAGTGACAACCCTAATACCAATGTACCTCTCTCAGCAAATATTAAAAAAAAAATAACACCTAACTGGGCATAACATCAAACAAGTAAAAACAGGGGCAACCCGAATCACAAAAAGCAAAGGGAAATTTAAAGACAACATATGGGGAGGGAATAACAAACGGGAACATCAGGGTTTTAAAAAACCCAAAATTTCCATATAAAGGCCATCATGAAAAAGGAAAACGAAAAACACAAATCAATAGGAATCAAAAAAAACGGGAAAAACACCATCCGAAAGGGGAAAATGGGGGTGTCTCATGACACGGAAAGAAATAGACATCAGAAAAAGGAAGGGGGGAAAAAAAAATCAATAAGAATCAAAAAAGGAAAAACACCACCAAAAGGGAAAGATGGGTGTTTCATCATACACGGGGAAAATAATATGACATCAGAAAAAGGAAGGAAGAAACGACAAATCAATATGGAATCAAAACAAGACGGAAAAAACCACCAAAAAAGGGGGAAAGATGGTGTGGTCATCAGACACGGAAGATAATAAAGACATCATGAAAAAAAGGAAAGGGGGAATAACACCCAAAATTCAAGGAAAGCAAAAAAAGGACCCACATCAAAAGGAAAGATTGACATCGGGAAAAGGGAAGATGAAGAACAGAAAGCGGGAAAAAACGCAAATAATTGAACAAAAAAAGGAAAAAAAAAATCGGGGGGCCAAAAGAGAAAAGTATCCATGGAAGAAAAAGATGGAATAAACAGGAAAAAAAGGGGGGGAATATAACACGAAAAAAACGCTCTGAGAAAGACAATAAAAAAAATCGCGGGGACATCATAACATGCAGAAATAAAATATCAATCGTGAAAAGGGACGATAATAGACAACAATCTGAGGGGGACTCATAACATCAGAAATAGATATCGACATCGTGAAAAACAAGGGAAGTAGACAGACAATCTGGGGGGACACATAACATCAAAATAGATACGACATCGTGAAAAGGACAAAGAAGTAACGGACTCGACGGGGACATCATAACATGCAGAAATAAAAACGACATCTAAAAGAAGATAAGTAGACACAATCTACGGGACATCTAACTCGAAATAGATATCGACACTAAAAAGGGGACAGAGGAAGAGCGGGACAATCGACACATCATAACATGCGAAATAGTATCGACATCGGGAAAAAAGACGATGGAAGTAACGGGAAATCTGAGGGGGAAAACATAACAGCGAAAAGATTCGACACGTGAAAAGGGACAAGGGAGAACGGGACAACAGGGGGACATCATAACATCAGAAATAATACCCCATCGTAAAAAGAAAAAAGGAATAACGGGAAAAATCTGAGGGGGGACATCATAAATGCAGAAATAATATCGCTCGGAAAAGGGACAGATGAATAGACAGGACAATCTACACACATAACATCAAAATAAATCGACATCGTAAAAAGGGACAATGGAAGTAGACAGGACAATCGACGGGGACCACATAACATCAAAATAGTTACGACATCGGAAAAGGACAGGGGGGTGACGGGGACAATCTGAGGGGACATCATAACGCAGAAATAGATATCGACATCGTGAAAAGGACAGATAATTAACAACAATCTAGGGGGAAAATCATAAAATGCGAAATAATATCGACATCGGAAAAGGGCAAGGAAGAACGACAATCAGGGGACATCAAACATGCAAAATGATATCGACATCGTAAAAAGGACAGATGGAAGTAACAGGACAACTGAGGGGGACACATAACATGCAAAATAAATATCGACATCGTGGAAAAGGACGAGGGGAATAACGGGAAAATCTAGGGGGGGACACTAACATCAAAAAGATACGACATCGGAAAAAAGGACAGATGAAGTAACGGGACAATCTGAGGGGGACATCATAACATCAAAATAGAATCGACATCGTAGAAAGGAAAGAGGGAAGTAACAAAAATCGAGGGGGACATCATAAATCAAAATAGATATCGACTCGTAAAAAGGCAAAGGAAAATAACGGGACAATCTAACTCATAACAGCAGAAATAATATCCATCGTGAAAAAACAGGGGGAAGTGGGAAAAGGCAATCTAGGGGGACATCAACGCAAAAAAATCCATCGAAAAGGGACAGATGGAAGAAAAAAGAAATTGAGGACATATAAATAAAATAATAGACATTAAAGGCAAAAAATGGAAAAAAAAAACGGGGTGTATAAAAAACCCCTTAAAAAAGGACATAGTACTAAGAACATACATGGGGAAAAATAAAAAACACGGGGGGGAATGAAAGACGGGTGAGAGATAAGGGGGAAAGGGGGAACAGGGCTCACATCTTTAAAAAACCATAAAATGTTTAAAAAAGAAGACATGGGGTTCACCGAATTGGGGTAAAGCTGCCTTTAAAAAGGGGGGGAAAAAAAAAACAACAACACATACACACAAAACTCCCCTCCCTTTGTTGGGGTTTATATTTAACCTTTCCTGTCTATAAAAGGGGGTTCCGCAGGAGATCACCTCTACGCAAAGAAAAAAAAGGGAAAAAATTTCAGGGGAAAAAAACATGGGAAAAGACATGGTAAAATAAGATGGAACATGGGGGAGCAAAACGACGACGACAACGACAGAAAGGGGGTGGGACAACGAAGAAACCCCTAGGGCAACGACGAAAGGGCCCGTAGGGGCAACGACAGAAAGGGCCCTGAGGACAACGAAGAAAGGGCCGGAGACAACACAAAAGGCCTGAGGGCAACGACAAAAGGGGTGAGGGCGAAAAAAGGCCAGTGAGGGCAAAGCAGAAAGGCCAGTGAGGGCAACAAGAAAAGGCCAGTGAACAAGAAAAGGCCATGAGGGCAACGACAAAGGCCATAGGGCAAAAGACAAAAGGGCCCTGGGAAAAGAAAAGGCCCGTGAGGGCAACAGAGAAAGGCCCTGGACAACAAAGAAAAAGGGCCCTGAGGGCAACGACAGAAAGGCCATGAGACAACGACAGAAGGGCCCTGAGACAAACGACGAAAGGCCATGAGGACAACAAAAAAGGCCATAAGGGCAACAAGAGAAAGGCCCGGAGGCAACAGAGAAAGCCATGAGGGCAACGAAAAAGGCCCGGGAGGGCAAAGACAAAAGGGCCCTGGGAAAAACGGAAAAAAGGCCATGGGACAACACAAAAAGGCCCCTGAGGACAACGACAAAAGGCCATGAGGGGGAGAAAAGGCCAAATGAGGACAACGAAGAAAGGGGCCCGTGGGACAACAAGAAAAGGGCCCTGAGGACAAAAAAGGCCAGTTTAGGGCAAGAGAGAAAGGCCATGAGGGCAAGACAGAAACCATGAGGGCAAAAAGAAAAGGCCATGGGGGCAACAAAAAACCAAGGACAACAAGAGAAAGGCCAGTGAGACAACGCAGAAAGGCCAGTGAGGGCAACGACAGAAAGGCATAGGGCAACACAAACCAAAGAACAAAAATACATTCTGGCTCACCCACCTCCCCACTCCAACCCTAAAGCCTTTTCCGGGTGTTTGCTCCGGGGGCTTACCCAAATGCCTATTTTATATTCCTAATAGTAAAACACTTTACAAAAATAATAAATTTTAGGATTACTTTTTTTATTCTTGTCACTGGGAAACCTTTAAAAGTAAACAAACAAAACAATGGGGCTTGGTTAACCAGCCTTTTTTTCTTTAAGGGCTTTTGCCAACCAATTGGGATTTTTTTCTATTTGGGAATACGGGTATTTAAAATATCTGAAAAGGGGTGGGGTTTTTTTTACACAACTAGAATCGTGGCCC
>JAMYXO010007626.1:2500-11884 GCA_033310375.1 Conus canariensis
AGGGGCAAGACACAGTGTGTGTGTGTGTGTGTGTGTGTGTGTGTGTGTGTGTGTGTGTGTGTGTGTGTGTGCGTGTTTGGAGGTCGGGATGGGGTTCGTTTGTTTGTTTGACACTTATCTTTGTGTTAGGTGCAGTTAGAAAGGTAATCTTGGCCCTAACCACAATTAATGTGACGGTGACAAGATTTGCTGAGTCAGACTGGGAGTGGTCATCGAACCGCTTTGACCTGTCCTTGTCAGTGTACTTTCTCTTCCTGACCAATAACTCCTGTGTGGTCTAGTGGTTAGGATTCCTGGCTTTCACCCAGGCGGCCTGGGTTCGATTCCCGGCACAGGAACTTTTTTTTTTTCCCCTTGTTTGTTTGCCGTTTGTTCTTCTGCGCTGATTTCTCAAACTCTCATCCCCCCTTCCCCCCTCCCCCCTTTTTTCTCTTTTTGTTTATATATATACATAAACTAGAAAGAAACACAACCACCATACATACATACACATACATATACAGATCACCAGATGAGAACTTAAGGTAGTACAACATATGAGTCCAATTACGTAATATAAGACGGGTGTAAATACATTTATGAACATATTCAAACTTTTTATGAATTTTTCACACACACACACACACACACACACAGACACACACACACACACACGCGCGCGCGCGCACGGGAATCTGTACGCATCTGTACAAACATTTGGGAGTGTTAAGTCTAAAAAGGAAAGTGAACAACAAAGACTTCAAAAGAAAAAGAAAAAGGCTAACCTATAATATAATAGCATTGTATAATATATTATGATAGAAGCATAACTAGCCATAGTTATTACACAAAATACACGAACATTTAGACATGGGAAAATAATGGTTTGTTTGTCAGCCATTTTTCAAAAAAAGTTGTATAGCGTAAGTTTAAATATGCATTATGTTGCTCGATTTTATATCTATAGTTCAATTTTTTTCAAAAAAGATGTTGTTTGTGGAAGGCTTCCTTCTAATTTGCATATGTATACGTAATGTTTTGCTAGTAACATAATGAAATATAAAATATCATCAATAATGATAGTCACATCGAAGCCCAATAATATTAAGGATGCCGTTAAAAATCGCTTGACTAGGCACACGCGAACATTGGGGTGAGTGTCGACAAAGAAAAAACAACAATAACAACAACAAAAACGACCACTATGGGTCACACCAGGGCTTGGGACAGAGACAAGTCCAAGAAACATCAATAGTAAAGAATATGTAATCATACATACAAAGATATATTTTTTTCTTTCCTCACACCAGGGCTTGGGACTGAGACAAGTCCAAGAAACATCAATAGTAAAGAATATGTAATCATACATACAAAGATATATTTTTTTCTTCCCCCCCCCCTCATCCCCCCATTTTTTAATAACAAGCGAGAAACACGAGGGGCCAGGGGAGAGAGAGAGAGAGAGGGGTCACATTACAATGGAATGTAACTGTCATTCCCTGATTTTCTTTCTTTTTTTTGTACAAACATGTGCAACCATGCACAATCGTGACTAAAGAATTCAAACATATTTTATGCCAGTAAATGCAAAAGTAACATATTTTCAGGGTTGAAAACATTTTTATAAATAAGCAGACATATTTGGTCAAAAGATGTGAAGAAAAAAAATTCGTGGATGACAATGTTTGGTATATAAGCTACACACAAAAAGTTAAGGATCACTTTCACAAACATTCATAACTGTCAAAATAAGAAAGTCAATGCGTTGAAGTTTGGCCAACATTTAATTCCATTCTTTAGTGATAACGATACACAATTGCCTTCAATCTCGAGCAATCGTTTGGTGTGTACATTTGATTAAAGTGGGTACGTATCCAAATTTGATTTCCCAAAGTCATTGAAATCACAAGACAGGGCATACTGATGCTCCCAAAAGCTCAGTAATGCGTGTAACCACCATGGCTGTTCTGGCACTCGACGCAGCGAGTCCTCATCGAGTTGACCAGGTTGGTGAAGATCCTCTGTGGAAGCGCCTGCTACTCAGCCTGCAGCATCTGGTAGAGGTGTTGGGCATCCCTGGGAGGGGGGTGGCTCCTCACTTTGCGATCCAGCTCATCCCAGAGGTTCTCAATCGGGTTGAGATCGGGGACTGCATGCTGGCCACTCCATTCTGTTGACTCCAGACTGCTGCAGGAAGTCGTTGACCACCCTTGCCCTGTGGGGGCGAGCATTGTCATCCTGGTAGACAGCCCTCGGTCCCATCTGCTGCAGTGTAGGCACAGCCAGCGGTTGAAGGATCTCATCCCGGTATCGGATGCCAGTCAGGTTACCCTGTACATGATACAAGGGTGTTCTGTGGTGAAGGCTGAAGGCCCCCCAGACCATTACAGAACCTCCACCAAAGGCCACCTTTTCTTGGACAGTGGCGTCAGTAAAGCGTTGCCCTGGGCGCCTCCAGACCCTCAGTCGGCCGTCGTTGTGGTGAAGGGTGAAGTGTGATTCATCACTGAACAGGACCTGGGACCATTGCTGACGTGTCCACCTCACGTGACGTGCGCAGAAGGCGCGGCGTGCTGCCCTATGGGCTGGAGTTAAGCGTGGCCGTACAGCTGGGCGACGAGAACTGAGATTAAACCCATGTAGGCGGTTCCGTATGGTCTGCTGGCTGATGTTGATGTTAGTAGCCACCCTGACCTGCCTTTGAATTATGCTGGAAGAGGCTGTTCTTGTCTGCAGGGCTTGTCGTTCAATGAGACGATCGTCACGTGGGGTTGTCTTCTTCGGTCGACCAGATCTGCGTCTTTCATGGACAATCCCAGTGGCTGTGAAGCGTTGAATCAGTCGGACAATGACCGAGATGGACACATGAAGACGCCTGGCCACTTCTCGGCTGGGAACACCATCTTGGAACCATGCAACAGCTCGTCCCCTATCCAACTCGCTTAATTTTCATCGTGGAGGCATTGTCAGATCAGGCCTACTACTGGTGGAATGTCTTCTTATATAGCCAAGCGAGCGACAGCATCTCACACATAAACAGCAGTGCTTGCACGTGCATAATGGTTTTTTCCATCTGGCAAGTGCAATGTGTTCAGGCAGAACGGTCCAAAACAAGGTCATTTTTCGCAAGTTTCCGCTTTTCCGTTTGCGGCCCAGCTCAGTAGTAGAGAATCCCGTGCAATTTTCGCACTAACACAACATCGCCCACTTACAGCTGAACAAAAATTCATGACAATTTGGCTGGAATAAGAAATAAATAACAGTAGCGAACTGAGTTTATTACGCACCTGTTTTCACATACCGATCCTTAACTTTTTGTGCGTAGTATATATACCATTTTTTTTTTTTCTTTTCTAAAAGTTCAAATCTTTGCCAAGTCATTACTATAATGACTGAAGAATTGTTAGCCTGCACTTGTTTTCCCCCACTACTTAATTGTTCAGCATTATATTGTTTGGTCAATCAGTGGGAGATTGCATCTCTTAGGAGATCCAAGTAAAGGTTGTTCTGTACAATTCTTAGCCACTTACAATGCTTGGGTTATTGAACAGCAGAGCTGACCACTCAGACTGTTCCACATCTTTTGATCTCCCTTGTATCCTTGAATGGATCCTCAAGCATAGGCTCAAAGATTGTCCCCTATATCTTATACTGTGTGCATAATGCTTTTAGTCTTTCAGCAACTTTTTTCCTCTCCACATTTTTGTTTTGTTCCATTTTGCTACCCTTCGCTGGCCGTTTCGGGGGTGCTGTTGCATTCTCTTTTGAACCCTTGGTGGTGAGAACACCACAGAATTATGGACTGTGGTGTGTCTCTATTTGACACCAAGAGCACAGACACAATCAGCCATGTCTCCCTGATGAGTCCGATCCAGCGGACGAAAGGCCTAGGAGCAGGCAATACAAATAGATGTGCCTTCGAGAGGGATTGCAGTGGTTCCCTCAGGCAGCTAGTGAAGGGTTTCTCATATTTATAATATATTGCCCCCATTTTCTTCATCCATTTTTTATTTTTTCTATTCTAAAAGTTCAAATCTTTGCCAAGTCATTACTATAATGACTGAAGAATTGTTAGCCTGCACTTGTTTTCCCCCACTACTTAATTGTTCAGCATTATATATATATATATATTTGTTAAAATAAGGTTTTTTAAAAAAAAATCTACAAATTTGTTTCTAGCTTTGCGCTGTCGTCAGGATGATTTTGGTTTGCCCACCGCCGGTGTTATATAGCGTGTGGGCTCCTGTTTGCGGTTGTTTGCACGTGCGGGTTGGTTGCACGTGTTTTTCTTTTTGAGTTTTCAGGTTTTTGTTTTGGGTGTATTCACTAACAACGATTTCCATTTATGCCTGCAGTTGTTTACTATTTCTGTTTTGGTGTTTAGAGTTGCTAAGTGTGGTTTGCATAGTATTAACCATTTTTCAGTTAAACATAGGTTGCACCTTTTTGAAATATTGCTGTATATTGCTGTACAACCGCAAACGGGAGCCCACACGCTATATAACACCAGCGGTGCGCAAACCAAAATCATCCTGACGACAGCGCAAAGCTAGAAACAAATTTGTAGATTGTTTTTTAAAAAACCTTATTTTAACAAATGTTCCTCCTCAAGGGGTTGAGCACTCTCAAAATCGTTTTAGGAATTTTAATCACATTGATTATATATATATATATATATATATATATATATATATATAAATTAATTGAGACACATATCAGTTGGTGTCAGTATCTGTGGTTCGATGGTAACACAGGAAAAGCCACAATGGCCCCTATGAGCGTTATTACTGATGTGAGCTCACCACAGCCATGGTTAAAATCTAAAATTTGAAAAGCGAATTTTCTGTCCTCCATTATACTTCAAGCACGATATTGAAGATGAACTAATACAATCCCGGTTCACCGACAAGCGAGCAGTGGGTGTGTGGGACAACAACTGTGCAACGTGAATTATCAGGAAAGTATTGTGTGTGAACAGTAGAATGTGTCTTTCTTTTTTTTTTTTTGAAAATATTATTCATGTAAGTACTAAGCAGTGTTGACAAGTACAATCTCCAAATATTTCATTGGTAGAGGAGCAGGTAAGAGAAAACAAGGTGATAGCCCGGCTTCAAGTGGTAGCCCTGTTTGTCCTATTAGTCCTGAAGACCGGAAAAAAACAGAGACAGGAAAGTGATCCAGAATCTGATGAAGAAATGTCGCTCACTACTCTGCAAGCAGGCAGCTCTTCAGTCGGCTCTACCCAGATACGCAGCCCGTCGTGTAAACGAGAATGCAGATTGTAAAGTATTAATGCTTGGTCTGTGGCCAGGGACAGGTGCTATATAAACACTCTTAACAATCACCAGAAAGGGGAAAGGGGCGAGAACATCAATGCTGAGTCAGAGGATAAGATGGTGGGAGGTAAGGGAAGCAGAAGAAAAGAAAAGAGAAGAAAAGAAAGAGGGAGAAGGAAAGGTTAGGAAATCAAAGTAGAGGAAGTAAAGAAAAATTAAAAAATTCCTGTGCCGCATTGAACCCGGGCCGCCTGGGTGAAAGCCAGGAATCCTAAACCACTAGAACACACAGGAGTTGTTTGCATTGATTGGTCAAGGCTGTTAATGACCACCAAGTGTCTCACTGTGCGAATGTGCGAGTTTGGTTTAATTCCTAATTGTAATTAGGAAGAAATGAGCTTCCAATGAAGTCACAAAAGCCAAAATCATGAATGCAAAAACTACATCGCCTATCTGGAGGGCTACAAACACCCTATAAAACACTCTTTTTGTACAAAAAGCACAGCCACTGGACAAGCACACAGTTTTTCACACACAAGTGGACCAAATTAAACACACTCAAGCTCCACAGACTATAAGGGTAACTTAAGATATACATGTCCGACTTCTCTGATATCGTTTTGCAAACAAAGACTGGGATCCAGTAACTTTCCTCCTTTTCTGAACATGAAGTAGGCTCATAGCGCAGTTAAAGAATAAAAAGTCCGTGGATCCTGATAGCACGCCCGCATTTCTACTGAAGCTGCAACTGCCTTCCAATGTTGAGTCTCTTATGTACATGTATATATTTTTGCCGTTGAAACTAGTTCTCTCAAGCGTTCAAAAATCTATCAGTTATATTCAAACCCTTTGAAATACCTAAAACCCATATGTATCTCGGTTGATGGAGAAAAAAAAGCAAAACTACTTCACCTACTCCAATCTGGATTTCAATCTAATCATTCCTGCCACGTAGCATTATTGCGACTGTGTGACTCATGGCCTTCATATTATGAACCAATCACAGATGACAGGAGTTGTCTTTCTCGACTTCATAAAGGCGTTTGATTCTGTTCATCATTCCATTCTTTTAAAGAAACTGTCTCTCTATTTGAACCATTCCTCGACAGTCTCATTATTCCAGTCATACTTTAGTGATATGACTCGGTATTTGCTGCTTAATGGTAAAATCTCTTCAAACTTTGTTAGACATAGAGGCCCACAAGGTGGAGTGCTAGGTCCCCTCCAGTTCTGCATCTTCATCAATAAATTACCAGCTGAAAAAGTCATGACATACTTATTTGCTGATGACTCGTCACTCCAAACAAATAATAGTAATCTACAAACAACAGAAGAATCTCTGCAAGAAAGTCTAACTGAAATGTCAGACTGGTGTAATTCAAACTCAATGGTCATAGACCCAGCCAAAACCAAATCTATGACTATAATCACCCGCCAAAAGCAGCAATCGGCTCCTCTTTGCCTACAAGTCCATGGAATGGTACTTCTATCTAGCAGGTAGATGAGCATCATTTTTAAGGGTTATTGATCTGTAAAGACTTAAAATGGCAATCTCATCTCAATAATTTATACAAGTAGTAAACAAGTTGGGTATTTTTTGCTCCCATAAGAAAACCTAACACAGAGTAACTTTTATTCAAGACTGGCACAGCCTTTTAAACTTGAATAAAGTCAGACAAATACATAGACGAACAATCTAATAGTGGGGGAAAAAACAAGCGCAGGCCAACAACTGAACTATCTTCATAGTAATGACTTGGCAAAGATTTGGACTTAAGAGGGGGGGGGGGGGGGGGGGGGTAATTTGAAGATGGAGAAACTGGGAACATGAAATTAAGAAAATATGTTACAGATATGAAAACTCTTCACTAGCTGCATAAGGGAACCATCGCAATCTCTTTTGAAGGCAGATATATTTGTATTGCCTGCTCCGAGGCCTTTCGTCCGCTGGGTCGGACTCATCAGGGAGACACGGCTGGTTGTGTCTGCGCTCCTGGCGTCAAATAGAGACACACCACAGTCCATAATACTGTGGTGTTCTCACCACCAAGAGTGCAAAAAAGAATCCAATAGCACTCCCAAAGCAGCCAGCGAAGAGTAGTAAATGAAACCAAACGAAAGTGTGGGGAGGAAAAAAGTTGCTGAAAAAATAAAGACACTATGCAAACAGTATAAAATAAAGGGGACAATCTTTGAGCCTACGCTTGAGGATCCACCCAAAGATGCAAGGGAGATCAAAAGACAAACACACAGACGGACAGAAACAAATACAAATAACCTCAATTTAATCAAAACAAATTCATTTCCGAATTTATACAAGATCAACTAAAAAAAAACAACTTTTCCTGTTATCACAACTACAGTGCTACGTCAACACTATAGCGCTCAAATTTGTCTTCAATGCAAACATCATGTAACGTAATCAATTGCGCCTCAACGAAACGACATTAGATGGGAGTAGTGCTGTCCACAAAAAAAAAGGCTGAATTCTCTCCATAGACGTGCTGCAAAGCTACTATTTCCAGTCGGACTTCTAACAACAGGTGAAAAAACTAAAAGCACTGAACATACTTCCTCTGAGTAAACAATTTGAATTCAACAGGGCATCATTTATGTTCAAAATTTCGACAGGCACCAAGCCATGTTATATCTATGCCCATTTTACAAAACTGAACAGCTCTTCTGGCTCGAAGACATTTCTTCTCCTCTACCCACGTATTCATCAATACGAAACAAGCCTAGCTTACTCTAGCTCATGTGTCTGGAACTCACTTCCACCGAGTCTGCAAAATACGAATACGTTAACACATTTCAAGAAACATTCACGTAAGCATTTATCTTTGGATGATTTGATTATTCGATTAAAACAAAGCAAAAACGTTTATTTGCTACGTTTTCTGTAAACCATATATTGAATACACCGTATGAACACGTAACCTACTCCATTAAACCGCTCCTGCCCACCCCAATCTCTCTCCTATCCCCTTCTCCTCCCTCTACCTACCATCCCCCCCCCCCTCTCTGTATTTGTTTTTGTTCTTTTTTGTTCCTTCTGTTTGACTACCCACCATGTAATTATTACATTTATGAACAGTCTGCTTGTCGGCGTAGAATTACATTACAGTGTTGTTATGTTCAATTGTCAGTATGAATGACATGTGTTGAACTACTGTATGCATCATTAGATATGAAATGAGGCAGTGAACAGTAAATGATAAACAGTAAACAAGTAGGGTAACTCTTTGTAAAGGTTGGAGTGGATGGATAAAGAAGGAAGAGGGAGTAGGAGATGGGGAAGAGAGCGAGCTGACACAACAACTTCAACACCCAACACCATCTCGTTGGTTTCCTCTCTCTTTTTATTTTAAATCATGGTTGGATCGAACCAACCATACCAACCACCGACCTCTTAAGACATAAACAATAATAATCATAAACATGAGGTATTATATAAAAATATATACAGAAAAACATAATCAATCAAATTAAGCCAAGATTAAGGTGCAGGATTTATAACAAAAAACACAAAAGGCCTCCCCGTTGCGAACGGTAAGAGGTAAAACATATCTTTGCAATCACTAACAAAATCATATCATAATCATAACATTAACCATAGGGGATCCCCGTTGCGAACGGCAGGATCAGTAAGATAATAATTTCATTATCGTGACATTAAGAAAAGGTATCCCCGTTGCGAACGGCAGGATCAACAACATAATTATTTCATTATCATAACATTAACATTGAGACTCCCCGTTGCGAACGGCAGGAGTTACATACAGTCAAAAGCATGGATCATAATTTCATAGCGAAGAACAGTATTATGAATGTACCGGGTGAGCTCCTCTTTCTCTCTCTCTCTCTCTCTCTCTCTCTCTCTCTCTCTCTCTCTCTCTCTCTGTGTGTGTGTGTGTGTGTGTGTGTGTGTGTGTGTGTGTGTGTGTGTGTGTGTGTGTGCGTGCGTATTTCTGTGTGTGTGTGTGTGTGTGTGTGTGTGTGTGTGTGTGTGTGTGTGTGTGTGTGTGTTCTATGTGTTTCTGTGTATGTGTCTCCGTGTGTGCGACCAAAACAAACAAACAAATAAAACCAAATGCGTAGTGTCCAGCCGGCAAAACCATCAACCACATCG
>JAMYXO010007627.1:0-2500 GCA_033310375.1 Conus canariensis
GTTGTTTACATGTCCACAGACAAACACACACATGTGCAGGGCACGCTGGGCCAATGTGAACAACGTACTGTAACAACATCAGCGGCAGTACAGCAGTGCCGCCACCACCACCACCCACAACAATTCAAACGACGACGATAACCATAACGACGGTGACGGTGATGATAATGGCCGTAATAAATGAGTCGTATATATACCTAACCCACACAGCTGCACAGACAACCCTCATTGACGTTTTAACTAAATAAATGAACAAATGAATAAATAAACAAATGAATAAAACTACATAACTAAATAAATAAATAATAAAGGAAGAAAGAAAAACAAATTATAAATGTATAAATGAATAAAAGAATAAATGGATGAATACATGAATGAATAGACAATAAGTAGAAAAACAAATAACTGAATAACTAAATAAAAAAACAAAGAAATAACAATCAATTATTTAGTAAATGAATAACTGAATGATTGAATAAATTAAGTTGCAAAGCGAGAGGACTGCAGGCGGAAATCTAAACAAATCTTAAATAAATGTTAGCGAACCGCCCAGAGAACGTGGACAAACGAGTCACAAGACGAAACACAACTAGTTTCGACCTCTTAGGTCTTCATCAGGTGAGACATTAACGAATAAAACAATGAAAATTCACTTAGCTTTGATCGCTTCAGATCACTTCGTAGGGTTCAGCGCAAGGAAGAAGGCGTTGAATGAGAACGAGGCTGTTGGAAGGGAAATAGTGAGCGAGTCAAAGTCGTAATGAAGATAATAATATTACTGATAGGAATACTAATAATGGTCAAAATACTGAGAAAAAAAAAAAAAAAAAAAAAAAAAAAGGGACAAGATTACTACCAATCTGTGTCAATAAGTATGGGTATGGGAGAAAGGACAGTGGGTTAGAGGATTCTTAAACAGCAGGGTTGCCGTGGCAACAGTCCCAGAGGCGAAGGCGATGGTGATGTCAATGCCAGTGGTAGTATCAATACTAGCAATAGTATTACTGAATGATACTGCTAACAACGATAGTGAAGGTTAAGGTAATGAAAGCATGATACAGAAATATATTTAGAAAATACATTTTTATAATAATCAAATAAATAAATAAATGAAACATTAAAAATAATAATAAATTAAAAAATCAGTAAATAATAATAATAATAATTAAAAAAATAAAATAAAATAAAATAATAATAATAATGATAATAAATGCATAAATAAGATAGCTATAAGTTGTGTGAGGTGAATAGTGGGAGATAAGGTAGTATGTGTGTGTGTGATGGGAGGATATTATGGGCTGAGATTGAAGTGGTGGGTTGGTACATGTTACTTTAAGGTGTAGATGCTATGAGGGTGGAGGGAAGAAGGGGATGGGTTTACGTACTAACTGGGGGAGGGGGAGGGGCAACATATTCACACCTATACACAATCTCTCTCTCTCTCTCTCTCTCTCTCTCTCTCTCTCCCCCCCCCCCCCCTTTCACGACCAACGATAAAGGAGCCAGCATTCTATTTATTATGTGTGTGTGTATGTGTGAGTGTGTGTGTGTGTGTGTGTGTGTGTGTGTGTGTGTGTGTGTGTGTGTGTGTGTGTGTGTGTGTGTTCCATTTGTAATATCAGCCTTATTCATTGGTTACCCCCACCTCCACCCCAGCAACCGCCATATCCACCAACACCCCTACACACATCATTACTAGGGCAGGGGGAGGGGGGAGTAAGTCGATTGATGTAGCAAATGGAGAGACTCAGAGAGTGTAATATATAATATCCCCCACCTACACACACCCATACCACCCTACCTCCCTCTGTTTACCTCAGACATAGGTTGCAGCTATCATCATCTTCCCTTTTCCTACACTCTCTGAGTCTCTCCATACCCATACTTATTGACACAGATTGGTAGTAATCTTGTCCCTTTTTTTTTTTCTTTTTTTTTTCCTCAGTATTTTGACCATTATTAGTATTCCTATCAGTAATATTATTATCTTCATTACGACTTTGACTCGCTCACTATTTCCCTTCCAACAGCCTCGTTCTCATTCAACGCCTTCTTCCTTGCGCTGAACCCTACGAAGTGATCTGAAGCGATCAAAGCTAAGTGAATTTTCATTGTTTTATTCGTTAATGTCTCACCTGATGAAGACCTAAGAGGTCGAAACTAGTTGTGTTTCGTCTTGTGACTCGTTTGTCCACGTTCTCTGGGCGGTTCGCTAACATTTATTTAAGATTTGAATAAATTAATTAATTAATTAAGTAAGTAAGTAAGTAAGTAAGTAGGTAAGTAAGTAAGTAAGTAAGTAAGTAAATAAATAAATAAATAAATGAAAAAATAACTGATCAAATCACAAAAACGAATAAATGAATGAATCAATAAAAAAAATTTATTACCTAATTGAATGAACCAAGCTACCAACTAAGCAAGCAACCAACCAACCAACAATGAATGAGTGCATGAATGAATGAACGAATAAACAAAATAAATAAATGAAATACATAAA
>JAMYXO010007627.1:7500-11884 GCA_033310375.1 Conus canariensis
GCCTTTAACCTTTCCCTACGTGAAAAAGCTGCCTGTTTACTGCTGGGTGGACAGACAGATTATTGAAGCCGTAAAAATCCCACCTCACGAAGGGTTCCAATTCGCCACCCTCGGCCCTGGATAAAACGTCTATTTCACTACTGGTTCCTGTCGAACACATACACAAAACATACTTACAAAAATCGGTAATGGTAGTACGTATATATATATACATTTTTTTTTCTTTTTCTAAGTCATAAAACATCCTGAATTATTGAATTAAGTAATATCACCCATGGGTCACACTCGCGTTTACGCATGCGTTACATTCACACACGCACACACACACACACACACACACACACACACACACACACACACACACACACACACACACCGCCGCACTGCACACCAGACCTATATGCACGCATGGACAAACACACACTTACGCGCACGCACGCACACGCGCGCACACACACACACACACAAACACACACACACACACACACACACACACACACACACATACACACACACACACACACACACACACACACACACACACACACACACATACACACGCACACACACACACACTCACACACACACACACACACACACACACACACACACACACACACACACACACACAGAGGAAATTGTCGTAGATCATATCGAATGTTTACGAGCACAGGAGAAATATTCCAAAATTCATGTTTTCTGCCCGCCCCAACTCCCCGGAAAAGCAAAAGATGTGTGTGAACGAACTAGATTGTTTACCCGCCTCCCCCCCCCCCCCCCCTTACCGTACCCCTCCCCTTCTCCTCCTTCCACCCAATGTCCAGACTACCCCCAACACAGGACAGTCCTGCTTACCGGCAGCTGAAGGTGCCCCCCCACCCCCTGAACTCCCCACTCCTTCTCTCCTTCTTTGGTCATTCTAGTGAATAAGGAGGCTGAACATACCACGCCGATGATTGTGATATCACGTGACTGTCTGCCTTGGAGAACACTGCAGTACAACAGCTTCCTTTGCCTCCCTGTACATACTTTACGTCTCTCTCTCTCTCTCTCTCTCTCTCTCTCTCTCTCTCTCTCTCTCTCTGTCTTTGTCTGTCTCTGTCTCTGTCTCTCTGTCTCTCTCTGTCTCTCTCTCTCTCTCTCTCTCTCTCTCTCTCTCTCTCTCTCTCTCTCTTATTCGTCACACTCAACCAGTTTCAGTAAGAATCCGAGCTTTCATTTTTTGACGTGGGCAGAGCATCATAGTTGTTTTAAGACGCGCAGCCGGTTATCAATGCTTCTCCTCCTAGGGCTAAGTGAGGCTGGCCAAGTGACAGCCACGTTGACACCTGTATGACACTACAGTGAGGCTGGCCAAGTGACGGCCACGTTGACACCTGTATGACACTACAGTGAGGCTGGCCAAGTGACGGCCACGTTGACACCTGGCTGCCGACCGCTAAGGCAGATTGTGGCTGTGGTCACTGCAGAATACTGGTTTCACCACGGTTCCCCTCTGTTACCAGTCACTTTGTCAGTGCCATAGTTCAGGACAGTTCCCTCTGTTACCAGTCACTTTGTCAGTGCCATAGTTCAGGACAGTTCCCCTCTGTTACCGGTCACTTTGTCAGTGCCATAGTTCAGGACAGTTCCCCTCTGTTACCAGTCACTTTGTCAGTGCCATAGTTCAGGACAGTTCCCATCTGTTACCAGTCACTTTGTCAGTGCCATAGTTCAGGACAGTTCCCCTCTGTTACCAGTCACTTTGTCAGTGCCATAGTTCAGGACAGTTCCCCTCTGTTACCAGTCACTTTGTCAGTGCCATAGTTCAGGACAGTTCCCTCTGTTACCAGTCACTTTGTCAGTGCATAGTTCAGGACAGTTTCTCATTATCTTCGGTCAATGTAGTGTTTCAGACCGACGTTTGCTTTCCTATAAATAAATGAAAACAATTTATTTCCGGTGCAATATGCATGTTTGACTTGGATTTCGAACAGTAGTTGTGATAACGATGTCCACTTGTAGCCATATCGGACATTTCAATTCCAGCATTGACGCTAGTCCCACTGAGGGAGAGGAGAGGCTGCATGTCTGTCCCTGTGGGTTCCACAAGTCCACTCTCCACATGTCCGGGAACATCGTGTCCTTAACAGCCTCCAGCTAATGGGACGTTGATCTCACCATTAAGTCCATTCTTGGTCTGCTTGCGTTTCTTTGTTCAACAAGTGTGAGTTCTACAGATCCACAAGTGGTGTTAGGTTGTGTTTCAGTTTAAAGACGTCATTAACCACAGTTGAGGAGACCTAGAGAGGGGACTTACTGAACACGATACAGACATCGCTGGAACAAAAGCGCGTTCGGAGGGGCAAGAAAATTGTCGGTTCTAATGTTGAGGGCCAAGCAGGATTCAAACTCGCGCTGCATGACTGTGAACTCGGTGCTGTAACCACTGAGCCAACTGGCACAGCGACATGATCAGATTTTGATCTGCAGTTTGGAACGTTCTTGGTCGAGCCAGTGACGTCAGATCTAAAATTAGATTGATGAAACACACACACACACACACACACACACACGCGCGCGCGCGCGCGCGCTCTCTCTCTCTCTCTCTCTCTCTCTCTCTCACACACACACACACACACACACACCACACACACATACACACACACGCGCGCGCCCGCGCGCGAGCACACACACACACACACACACACACACACACACACACACACACACACACACGCGCGCGCGCTCAAATACATATACACACAAATACACACATTTAGGTACATCCACGACCTAACACGCTCTCCCTCTCTCTCTCTCTCTCTCACACACACACACACACACACACACACACACACACACACACACACACACACACACGCACGCACGCACGCACGTACACAGACGTACATCCACGGACGCACACATGCATGCTGTCACTGTCTCATTATATCTCTGTCTTTTTCTGTCTGTTTGTCTCTCTCTCTCTCTCTCTCTCTCTCTCTCTCTCTCTCTCTCTCTGGAGAAAGAAAAATAGATTTAGTTGGCTGGTTGATGCGTGGTGCGTGTTCTTTTTGAAATTGGATCAAATATGTGGACACTACGCAGATGATTTTTTCCTTTGAATTGTGTAACAGCTATACAGCCCAAGTGGTCTCTCTCTCTCTCTCTCTCTCTCTCTCTCTCTCTGGAGAAAGAAAAATAGATTTAGTTGGCTGGTTGATGCGTGGTGCGTGTTCTTTTTGAAATTGGATCAAATATATGGACACTACGCAGATGATTTTTTCCTTTGAATTGTGTAACAGCTATACAGCCCAAGTGATGCCTTATTATTGAAAATTAGATGTTCATTAATATCGCTCATTGTTCATAACTCCTGCCGTTCACAACGGGAGTTCTTTTTGTGTGTGTGTTCATTGATAATGCTGTTATTTGCTAAACGACTACTATCCGAATTACAGGACAGTGACTTTGGAACATTTCATCAGTCTTTCGATTTGATTTGTTAGTTAAAACGCTTATAGATGAATTTAAATCTTGGCTGTTATCTGGATACAAAATGTTTTGCTCCCCTGCGGTAAAATTAGTAGTCAAAGGGAGATGATAGGATGGAATGTCGCGTCTCGAAAATATGCATGTGTCACATGTTAAAGATGTAGAAATGGATCTAATGCCTTTGGTGAAGTAATTATCAATAAAGCATTGCTTGTTACGAACAAAAACATATTGCATGTATATCTGTATGTGCCTCTAGTAGCTTCCCCATATGTTGAGTCTGACAGTGGCATTGCATTATTGTAAGATTTTTTGTCCAGATGTGTACTGGTTCACGAAGACGTATGTGTATTAATGTGTGGGGATTTAAATGGTACAATGGTTAATTGATCATATCATTGTCAAGGAGCTTCAGATTTTTTTTTATTTCAAACATGCAAGTCATCCAATATGTGTCAGTCAATTTTCCGAGGATTCTGTATTGAATTATTATGATTGTTGTTATTTGTCCTTCACAGGTGAAGATGACCACGACTTCAGCTATCACTGGGTGCTGGTGTGTGTACAAAGAGGCTGATCAGGCCAGTTCTGGCATTGAATAGTCTGTTGCAGTGTGGACAGGGCAGACTTGGAGATGAGCCAGGCTGAAAGCTGCTGTTTGCTCTGTTTTTCCGAAGCTGACATTTTTGCTCCTGTGCCTCCACTCGCCTCATGGAAAATTAATGTTGAACACATGTAGTGCATTTGATTGATGTCTCCTTAACAATATATTATGTCAAGGACACTGGCAAGGTTGCTACACACACGTATCAGACAGTGGATGCAGTATAAATGATTACTTTGTCTTGTCGTGTTTTGTTTGCATTATTGTGTAATTCATATGAGTTACGAGTGTCTGAGAGATTTG
>JAMYXO010007628.1:0-11883 GCA_033310375.1 Conus canariensis
TTGGGGGTCCCCAAATAATTTTTTTTTGATTGGGACAGTCCCCCCGGTAAAGATTTGCAAATTTTTTCTTAAAACCCCGCCACCCCGATGCCCGGGCAAAAGTCAAAAGGGGGATAAACTCCCCACAGTAAAAGGTCAGTACTTTTTTTTGAAGACTTGGGGCCAATACGCTAACCCCTTTACATTCAAAATTTATTGCTTTTCAGAAAAAAGTTTTAGAAAACGAAACCTCGTAAGTTTTTTGAAAGAAGAAATTTTTGGCATTTCCCATTTTTTCGGGGTTTAACCCCCTTTATTGAAGAATTGCAGCTTTTTGTGTGGGTGCTCCCCCCGAATTGCCAAGTAATTTTGATCAGGTCCCCCTTACACGTCCACCCAATAATTTTTCCCGTTGCAAACCCCGCAGGGGGTTTGGGGTGATTTAAAAAACGTTCTTTTAAAAACCCTTTGGGGGCACTTTAAAAAGTCCCCCGAAAGGTTTTTTAGCTGTTAGAGAATTGAATTTCGAAGGTGTTTTTTCCCTCCAAAAATCGACCAGCTGCGTCCCCGGGGGCCCTTGTAAATCCCCGGCGTTGTGTGTCCCGCCTCTGACCAAAAAGCAACAAAAAACAAAAAAAAAACAAAATCGATGACGGGATAATAGGGTTGTTTTTTTTTTTTTTTTGGTCCGTTTTCCCTTTTTAAAGGGCTGGGAGTAACTGTGGCAAAAAATTTTGCTTCAAAGCACAAGACACGTTTAAAAAGGGCCCCCCACTGCCCCTTTTGTTTTAAAAACAAAAAAAAAACCCTTAGAAAAACCCCCCCCGGGTTTTTTGGGCGTAAGAATTTTTTCGATTTTTTTAAAAAAGTTCCCAAAAAAACTTTTTTCAAATGTTTTTTTTTTTTTTGTTTTTTGCAGCTGCCCCTACAGGGGGGGGGATCCTGACCAAAAAAACCTTTCCTACAAACCCCCTGTTTTTTGGCCCCCTAAAACCCCGTTTTTGTAAAGAAACCATAATCCCCCAACTCCATTTTTTCTATTAATACAAAAGGTTCCCCTTTGGAACCGTCCCCCCCCCAAAAAAGAAACAAGTCCACATGATTCTCCCCAAAGTGATCCGGCCCAAAGTGGGACCCGTTGGGAGAGATCCTTAGAGGGGCTAGAATTTCTACCGGGATCCCAGGGGGTATCACCTTACGGTTATTGGATTTTTTTTTTTTTTCCTCTTCAAACTGGTCGGGGACATTTTCTAAGCTTACTGGAAAGTTTTTTTTGGTTACAAAGTTCAGAACTATCTTTAATACTGGGGCCAATAATTAGAAACCGTCCCCCCGGGTGCTTTTTTTTAAATGGGTTGTTAAAAAAGCGCCGAAAAACAACCACAGAAACACAAGTTTTTCGAAATATGTATGTTTAAAAGGGCTCTCGTTTTTACACTAGCTCTCTCGGGGGGAGGAAGGTAAGAAATTTGCCCCCATTTTTAAGGGGAGTATTTTTGGGTTGCCCCCCTTTTTTTTTGATTTTCAATGACTGTTTCCCCTCCCCAACCCCAGCCAGAGCCCCGCGCAAATTCACTTCCCACTTGCCATAGTTTTTTTTTAAAATGGGTTAAGGGATGTAAAAAAGCCCCCCCAGGGGGGTAAAGGTCCGTAAATAAAACGATTATTTATTTTTCTGTCAGTTTTAAAAAAACCCAGACTTGCCCCTACTACTAACACGGGGGTTATAATTTTTCCAATCAGAAATGGGGCCCCCAAAAACACTTTTTTGCTTTGGGGGGGCAAATTTTGAAGAGATCCCCCGGGGTTTTTTTGAAAAAACAAAAGTGTTACACTTTTTTCCCGAACGTTTGTGGGGGGAAAAAATTTTTCCAGGGGGCCCCCAAATTCCAATGAACATTTGCCTAATAAATTTTTTTACTAAACCCCCCCCCAAACCGTACGGGTTTTTTGGGGCAAAAAATTTTCCCCAAAACCGGGATTTTACTTGGGGGTTTCATTTTTTTAAACCACAATAAAATTTTCGTTTTAAAAAAAAAAAAATAAAAGTAAAAACGCGGGGTTTTTTTTCTTCCCCCCCAATTGCCAATTTTCTTCCCAACCCCTAATCTTCAAGAAACTCCCCCTTTCTAATATTTTAGCTTTTTTTTTTTCCCAATCACTACACCAATTGTTTAACTCTTTGATTGCTTCGTTTAAAAAATTTCACTGATCCCCTTTTATTTTAAAATTTTTTACATCATCCAAGCCCCCCAAAAATTTACTAAAATCAATGTTTTTAAAACCCCTTTTTTTCGTTTTTGTCCCAAAAATTTCCCCTTAACAATTTCTGTTAAAATCATTAATCAATTTCGCTGTTTTTTTTGGCCGTCCTTTTTAAATCTAAAAATTTAAAAAAAAATAAAAAACAAAAAAACCATGAGTTTTTTAAACGCGGTTTAATTATGCCCCTTGGGGCCATTGTTTGGTGTTTTAAAAGTTTAAATTTTAAACCCCCTAAAAAAAAATGTTTTTTTTTAAGAATAAAACCCCCCAACAGGGAAAAAAAAAAAAAGAATGGCCCAAACAGTTACAACCTTATTTTTAGCTCTGCCAACAAAAGAATTTAAAACGATTTAAAAAAAACCAAGACAAGCCTTTCATATTTAAAAAAATTTTTTTTTTTAAAATTTTTTTTTTTGTTAATAAAAAACCCTGAGCGAAAAAAAATTTTTTAATTTAAAAACGAAATTTTTACCACCCCCTGTGTAACAGCGGCCTTAGTAAAAAAGGAAAAAATAGCAGTTTTGCAAAAAAACCATGTTTTAAAGATGAGGCCGGCCTGATTTTAGGAAAAAGGTTTTTGAATTGAGGGATTTTGTTTAAGGTTTATAGCTGTAAAAAAAAAAAATGCAGGGATTGCACAAAAAGACCCCTTTTTGCACAGGGAATTTATCCCCAGAAAAAAATCAATGCAAAGAAAAATTTAAGCTTTAGGCAGATTTTGGGGTTTTATAAAAAAAGATTCATTCCCAAAAAAAAAATTGATTTTAAAAAAAAAAAATTCAATTTTCATTTAAAAAAAAAATTCCCCGGAAAAAGTTTTTTGAGGGGGGAAAGGGGCTATTGGTTAAATTGGCTTTTTTTTTCCCTCTGGCAGCAATTATATGTTTTTTTTGAAAAAAGCGTTTTTGAAAAAAGAAGAGGAACGCCCCTAAAAAAAAGGAAAAAATGGGAAAAAAAGTTTAGCTAAAAGGGGAAAAGAAACCCCTTTTTTCGAAGAAAAGGGGGAATTTTCACACTTAGACCCTTTTAATTAATAAAAAAAATTTTAAAAGAAAACAGGGACAAGCAAGAGAAACAAAATTACAGACCGGTTGAAAGAAGCAATGAAAAAGGGAAAAAACTTAGGACAGGAAAGAAATTTTTTCTAACATCGTTCCCAAAAACCGCCCCCGAACTGTCCCCCGACTTTTTATGAACCCCCCCCTGAGGATCAGAAAAATGGTAGAAAAAAAAGGCTTTTTTTTTAAAAAGGTTCCCAAAAGGGGAAAACTTTTCCTTTCTTTTTGCATATTCAAGCTAAAAAAAATAGGTTTTTTTTAAAAAATGTAAAAAAAAAACAGTCCCCCCCCTATGGACATACGAATAAAAAAAATAAATTAAATTCCCTAGGGGAAATTGGAAAAAAAGGAAAGGGTGCTTTGAAAAAAACCCATAAAAAAAACCCCTAGGGTTTTCCCCCCGAATCAAAAGCGAAAAAAACTGGCCCCTTTTAAAACAAGCGATCCTGGCAAAAAATATCTGGGGCCGGGCCCCCCAAAAGAATAAAAAGGCCTCCGATTCGTTTTTAACTCAACCCCCAAAAGACCACCCCAAACCCGAAAAGGGGGCCCCCTTTGTTCTTCCCACAAACAAAGTTTTGAAAAAAAAGTTTAATTGTTTCTTACCCGTTTTTTTGACATGGCTTTTCCCCAGGTAAAAACGCTGACCCCCTTAACGGATAAAAAAACTCAAAATCGTGGGGGCTGGGGGGCTTTTACAACAAAAACATCGAGGTCCATTAAATTTAAAAATTTGGTTGATTCCCTATGAAAAGAAAAAGAGTTTTAAAAAAGGAGCGTAAAACCAACTGTTTTTTAAAAAACAAAACGGGTTACAGTTAAGAGAGGGGATCCCAGGCAACCAACGCTCCCAGGCTCTAGTAGAAAAAAATTTAAAAAAAGAAAAACTAGCTGCGCCCCCGTTTTTTCTATCAAATATCTTAAAAAACCTTAAGGAACAAAAACACGGGCCCCAAAAGAATGGGGCAGGAATTTTCCCCCGCAGTCTTTTTCGCCCATGAACAAGAAGAATTTAAAAACAAGGGCCCCCAAGCCATGAAAAAGGGGATCAAAAAATTTAAAAAAAAAAAAAAATCACTAAGACATCCAAGGCAATCAGAAAAAACCCACCTTTTTTTTGGATTAAAAAAAAGATACTTTTTTTTGCGCCCTGGAGAGGCCCCGAGGGGTGGGGTGTTAGAAATTAAAAGCCCCAGACCCTATAAGGAGCGAAAAAATGAAAATGAAGTTTTAAAGAATTTTAAAAAAAAAAAACCCCCCTGTTTTATTATTAAAAAAGAGGGAAACCTTTTCCCCTTCTACGTCCCCCAAAAACCTCCCCAAAAGATCGTTTTTTTTTTTTTTCGAGAAAAAGTTGCAAGTTTTTTCCCCCCCAAACACAGTGGGGCCGATTTGAAAAAAAAAAAAAGTATTTTTTTTTTTTGTTAAAAACTTATAAAATTTATTTATTTTTTGGGTTTAAAATTAAAATTTTTTTATTTTATTTTTTTTTTCACAATCTTTTTTTTTTTTTAGTCCTATTTTTTTTTGGGGTTTAAAAACTGAAATTGTTTGCTTGCTTTTTTCAATGTTCTGTTTTTTATTTTCCCCAGTGTTTTAACCTGTTAAAAAAAAATCCCTTTTTTCTCCACTCCCTTTGAAGAGTTTTTTTTTTGCCATCTGAATCCCACCAAGCCCCAAAAAAAATGCCCAAAAAAAATTCCCCCCAGGCCCCAAAATGTTTTCATCCTGCCCAATGCTTTTGCTTATTAAGCCTTAAAAGAACAAAGTTTTTTGCGGGGGGGGGGTTAAGCCAAAAATGGCAGTGTGCTTTTTTTTAATTTAGGCCTTAATTTTTTTTTTAAAAACAGCACTCACAAACATAGACCTAGCACCTAAAACCCAAACCAATACTCCCTAAGCAAAAGGGGCCCGGCGCTCCCGGCCCCCCTCTAAAAGAGCAAAAAGCCCCGGGCCCCCGTACTACGCCGCTTTTCAGCTGATGACCGGGGGATTTTTAAAAAAGAAAAGAAAAATTTAAAAAAACTTTTAGCATATTTCCTTTTTTTAGTAACCCATACTTAAAATTCAAATTTCCCCCTTTTTTTCTTTTTTTGAAAATTCATTTATTTTCTCTAACCAAACTTTTTTTAGCCCCCCGAAAACTTTTTTTAAAAAAAAAAAGATTTTTTTTTTTTTAATCTTGGTACAAAATTTTTTCTTTTTAACCCTTCTGGCAGCCATCCAAAACCAACAGAAAAAACGCAATAAAACAACATAACCCTTTTAAAAGAAATAAAAAAACGAGTTGTTAGGGTTTTGGGTTTTTGTCCCCCAACCCAACAAAATAACTTTGTCCCCCCGAAGAACAGAAGGTTTTATTTTTCATCCCCCGTTTTTTTAAAAAATAGCAAATAACAAGCCCTAAAAAGGCCCCCTCCCCCAAGTTTTTTTAGACGTTTTTTTTTTAAAAACCCCCCAAATTAACGTAGTTTTCTGGAAACGAAAAAAAAACCCCCCCCCCTTGGAGTAAAAAAAAACGAAAAAAGCATCGTCCCCCCTTTTTTTCAAGGGCCCCGTGGGAAATTTTTAAAGTTTTTTTTGGGGTTTTTTAAAAATTTTAAAGCCGACGGTGGGGCGCCCCCCCCCAAATTCCTAAGGACCCTTTTTCTTTTTTCTCCGGCATAAATACAGAGCCCTTCTTTGTTTTAAATTTTTTTTTTCTTTTTTTTTTTTCCCCCGGTTTTTTGTTCCTGGGAAAAAGGCTAGCAAGAAGGCGCCTTCATTCAAAAGCTTTTCTAAAAATTTGTATTTTTTAAAATAAAAAAAAATGGGGGCTTCCCTGATTTTAAAACTTTTAAACCCATTAAATGTCCCCCGGAAAAGCCAAAACCCCCCCTTTATTCTCGGTTAAAGAAGTTTTGTAATTCGTTTGGTTTTTTTGCCCAAAAACTTTTTTTTCCCCCCTTTTTAAATTTTTTTTAATTTTAACTCCCTTAGGGTAGGTTTTTTGGGTGCCCTTTTTTTTTTCTTCAATTTTCTATTTGTTTTTTTTTAAACACCAAACCCCTTTTTGGGTACCAAAATCCAAAAACTTTTCCCGCCAAATTTCCCCCATTAGATTTCAAAAGTCAGTTTTTTTTTTTCTGCTTAGATCTTTTTTTCCACAGGGGAAAACGCCCCAAATTTGGAGCTAAAAATCCGCTTTTGGTTTCTGGCCCTCGAAAACATTTTTAAATAAAAAAAATTTTTTTAAAAAACAATTTTTAATGGCCCTCTTTAAAAAATTTAATTTAAAAGGGGTCCCTTTAAAAAAACCCTTTTTGCTGGGGGGTATTAAAAATTTTTACTTTTAATTTTTTTTCTCCTTTTAAAAAATTTTTTTTTTTTTAAACCCCCGTCCCCCATTAAATAAATCCTTAAAATTTTCCCCCTTAAAAATTTCCCCCCCCTTTTTAAAAAAATTTAAAATATTTTAAAAAAAAAAACAAAATTTTCCCCGTTAAAGTTTTTTTGAAGCCTTTTTTATTTTTTTAAACCAAAAAAAAAACCCCGGGGGGTTTTTTTCCCCCCCCCTAAAAAAAGCTTTTTAACCCCCCCCCCCAACCCCCTTTAATTTTAAAAAAATCAAGGGCCCCCTTTGTTCGGGGGAAAAAAATCCCCCCCCTTTCCTTTTTTTTTTTCCCCCAAAAAACCCCCCCTTGTTTTTTCTAAAAAAAATCCCCCCCTTAAATAAAAAAAAAAACCCCCAAATAATAAAATTTTCCGGGCCCCAAAATGCCCTTTTCCCTTTTAAAATTTTTTCTTGGGTTTTCCCCCAAAAAACCCTTTTATTTTTAATAAAATTGTTTAAAATTTTTGGGAAAAAACAAAAAACCCCAAAAGATTTAAAAACCCCTAATCCCCCAAAAAAAAGCGAAAAAAATTTCCCACCCAAAAATTCAAAAATCCCCCTGTTTTTTGGGGTTTTTTTTTTCCCTCCCCCTTTTTTTAAAAAACCCCCCTTTTCTTTCAAAACCCAAAAAAATCTTTAAAATTTCCCTTTTCCCCCCCCCCTTTCCAAAAAACTGAAAAAGGTTTTCCCCCTACCCTACCCCTTTACTTTTTTCCCCCAAAAACCCCCCCCCTTTTTTTTTCATCGTGGCCAAAACCCCCCCCTGTCCCTTTTTTGCCTTTAATAATCCCCCCCCCCCCCCCCCCTTTTTTCTCGGTTAAGGGGGGAATTTTTTTTTTTAAAAACACAGGAAAACGGGGTGGGGGCCTTTGTGGGGTTTTCCCCCGCCTCCAGCAAAAACTTTTTTTTTTCCCCCTAAAAAGGGGGGGGGCAAAAAAATCCCCGGCCGAAAAAACGGGAAAAAAAGGGTTGCCATCTACTTTTCAAAAACAAACTGCCAATTTTTTTGGGGGTTTTAAAAAACCTTCCAATTTTCCCTCCCAAAAAAAAGGGCGGGGGTTTTAATAAAAAGGGGAAAAAACCCCCCCTTTAGGGGGTAAAAGAATTTCTTATTTAAAATTTTTTTCCCCGACAGTGTCTGCTTGTTTTTTTTAAAACGCTAGACCTGTGGTGTTTAAAAAAAACTTTTCAAAAAAAACCCCAAACCCCCCCTTTTTAATTTATACTGATTAAGATTAAACCCACCAGTTTGGGGTTAAAAACAACTCAAAATTAAGAGAGATTTTACTTTTACATGTACTTGGCTTGAGGATCCAATCTGAAAAAAAAATAACAACCCCTTGTCATTGGGGAATGTCTTTGTTTTGTAATAATTTTGTCTTTTAAGTGGGCCTTTGGTTTAAAAAAGGGTTTTGGTGGGTTTTTTTTTTTAAAAAAAAGTTTTTTAAAATCAGAGGGGGATGCAAAAAAATGTTTTTTTTTAAATGCCGCGGCTAAAATTTCCTGGGCCCCTCCTTCCTTTTTTGCATCTTCAGCATTAAAAACCCTGTCTTTTAAAAAACCATTTTGGGGGGGCTGGATCCCCGAAAAGAAATTTTGTCCCCTTTTTTTTCTTTTTTTTAGGGCCAGGCCCAGACAAATAAGGATTTAAAAAAAGTCTGCGCAAAACCCATAGAAGATTCTCTACCTTTTCCCGTTTTTAAAATTTTCCAAAATTTTTTTTAAAGATGGGCCCCAGGCCCCGGTTAGGGAAAACAGTAAACATAAAGGAATCCGCCGCACCCAAGGTCCTATTTTTGAATTTTAAAAAGCCTGGAAATGCCTGGGTTAATAACATCGTCAAAAGGCCCCGAAAAACTAAATTTTACTGTTAACATTTTAAAAGGGGCTCAAATTGTTTAGTGGATTAAAATTTACAAAGCGGCACAGTCCCCCCCCGTCCCCCCCCATGCCTTTTATGCCGGGTGGTTTTTTCCCCTTTTTTTCTGAATGGATCGAGGTCGCAAGCCGAAAGGGTTTCATTTTTTTTTAAAACAAAAAAAAATAAAAAAATATAAGATAAGGGGCCCCGAAAAAGGCGGAAAAATTTAAAAACGCATTTTACGTAAAAAAGGAAAGATGATGAAAAAGAACGGGGTCCTTTTATTGCAAGAAAAATTGGAAAAGCAAAAATTTAAAAAGAGGGGGGGTTATTTTTTCCCCAAAGAAAAATTGACAAAAAAAAAGCACAAAAGACAAGACAAAATAGCCCAATTTTTTTAAAACCACTTGGGTCCCCCCTTCAGGCGAAAAAAAAAAATCACTTTAACATTTAAACAGTAAAACAAAAACGAAAAAAAAGAACTCCCCTCGTTTCCCCCCGGGCCCCCCCCAGTCACTCCATTTTTGGAAAAAACCTTGGAGAAGCAAAGGTTTTTTTTAAAAACCCCCTTCATTAGAAAAGAAACCCCCCCCGGGATTATTAACGGGCAGAACTATTTAACAAATAAAAATTTAACTCATTCTAAAGAAGCATAGGACCCAGAGCCGCCAAAGGCCCCACAGTGCTTTTGAATTTTAAAGATGGATAAAAATAATCCCCTTTTAAGTAAGGACAAAATAAAAAGGCCTTTTTAAAAGAAAATTTTTCAACAAAGCCAGAAAACCCCGGCCCCAATTTTTTTTAAGCAAGAGCCAAATAAAACTAAGGCCCCCTTTCCCGCCTGAACCAAGGCGATTAAATAATTTTAAATTCTTAAGGGCCCCGAGGCTTTAGTCCCCCCTTTTTCAGAACCCCTTGGGGACAAAAAAAGGCCCAACCAACCAAATCTAAAAAAAAACAAAAAAAACCTTTTTTCAAGAATTTAAACCCAACAGCAAAAATAACTACTAGCAAAAAATTAAGACGAGTTTATAATGAAGGGAAAACACAGTTAAAAACAAATTTTCCTTTGGTTTTCGCCCCCAGTCAAAGAGAAAAAGTAAACTGAGTCCTGAAAGAAAAGCACTTTTTAAAAAACAATTTAAGATCCCCCCCCCCATTTTCCTGAGAGTGTACACAAAGGGAAAACTAAAAAGCTGCTCTGGGGGTGAACTCAGGGGTCTTGATGATACTCTTTAAAAGGGAGAAAAAATGGCGAGCAAAAAAACAAAAGTCCCAAAACTTGGTGGGCTAGAGCGAGAGATAAGAGAAGAAAAAAAAATAAACCGGCGGAAAAGCAGATGAAAAACAATTTAGGGAAGAAAAAAGGCCTAAAAAAACAGGCGAAAAATACAGGATTAATGTTACTAAAGGGGGCAAAAAACCCGTTAGAAAAGCTTTTCCCTAAAAAAACAAGAACAAATGCAAAAAAACAAACAAAAAACATAAAAAAAAATAAAAGCGAAACCCTTCATGAAAAATATACGCTAGCAGAAAGAAAAGGAAAATCCGTTCAGAAAGCAGGGAAAAATTACAAAAGTTTTTTTAAAAATTTAAACAGCCCCCCTTGGGTTTTTTTCTTCACTACACTTTGGTTTTGCATTAACCGGCAGGGCGCCAACGGGGCCAGCAGCTCCTCCCCCAACCCAGCCCGGTAAAAAAAATTGGATTAGAAAAAAAATTTAAAGTCCCTCCCGGAAAACCAATTAAAAGAATTAGACCCAAAGCGCTTGATCTCTGCCTCAAAAAAAATAGGCAAAAATTTTTTTTTAAAATAGGTTTTTTGTCTACCATAGGCAAAGGGGGCCCGGAATATTGGGGCCAGACCATTGGGAACTTTTGGGGGTTGCTTTGGCCCCGCCCCGGTTTTTTTAACTTTTGGGTGAAAAAAAAGTAAAAGGCTAACCGTAAAAGTTTTAAAAAACAAACAAGGGCCCCCTCTTTTTTTGCTAGTGTGGGGCCCCCCCCCCCGGGCCCCCGGGGTTGAGGTACATCAAAAGGGGGGAGGTCCCCCTTTCTGGGCCTTTTCCTTTTTTAACTGGGGTGGGCGGGGTCGCTTTTTCAGGGGCTAAACTTTTTTTTTAAAAGGCTGGCGCGGGCCCTTGGGTTTTAACCCCTTGATGGGTCCCCAAGTTTTTTTATCGTCCCCCCCGGCCTATGAGGATTTTTTATTAAAAAAATTTTTGTATCATGCCAAAACTGAAAACCCAAGGGGCAAAGGCCGCATGTAAAAAATCCCCAAGAAACCCCCCCCAAAAAAGTCAAAAACCCTTGACCAGCAAAAAAAAAGTTTTTGGTACCTTTGTATGCTGGAAGGGGAAATCAAACAGCAGATTTTAAAGCACTTCTAAAAATTTTGGCTAGAAAAAATTTTTTTTCTGGCGTCAAAAGCCTGTAGATTGAACCACTAAGCTGAAAAATTGGGGGGTTTTGGGCTGCGCCCAAAAAAACACCCCAAAAAACCCTGCTAATGAGTCATTAAAGGGTCTTTGCAACCCTGGCAAAATTGTAAGGCCCCTTTACTTTTTACTTAAGAAAAATTTGCCCAAGCCATTGGGGGGGTTTTTTTTTTCTATTGATCCCCCAAACTAAACTTGGGAGTTTTTTTACTTAAAAGAAAAAGGTTGGCCAGGCCAAGTCCCCCAAAATATATTCCCCTAAAAGCCTGACCCCCCAAAAAATACAAAGTGCCCTAACCCCGTGAATTGCGGGGTCTAAATTTTTTGTTAAAGTTTTTTTGAAGGGTTTTAATGTTAATTTGATTTCAGAATTTTCAAAAGCAAATTCTTGTCCATTGGGGGCTTTAAAAGGATAAAAAAGCGTTTTGTCCCCTTTTTGGGGGGGGGGTTTAACTTGATTTTCAGTTTTTTTATGTTTTCCCCAAACTGATAAAAAACATGAAAAGTTTATATACTGACCATAAGGAAAATTTTTGGGGGGGGGTATAAATGGTTTTGCATATGAAAACCCCCCCCACCCAAATATTTTGACAAAATTTAAAAGGGGGAAAAAATTTAAAATGGGGTTTCTGGGAAAAAAAACCAAGGGTTTGGATACCATGGCTGATGGGCAACCTATCACCCCTTTATTGGGGGGGATTTTAAATATCTAGTTAGTGGGGTTTTTTCAAAACCCCCCGACTAGAAAACCAAAAAGAAATTCATCCACTTTTCGGGGTTTTTTGGCCCTTTCCAAAGTCCCCCAAAGATTTGGGCTCATAAACCCCCCCCTACATCGAATGGGGCAATTTCAATTATTTTTAAAAAGGTTTCCATTTTAAATAGATTTTTTTTTAAAAAAAGGAAATT
>JAMYXO010007629.1:0-11881 GCA_033310375.1 Conus canariensis
CGCGCCCCGCTGGGGGTGAAACCTATCCTCGGGGCAGTTGCGCAGGTAATTTCCCCTCATCATGTCTTGGGGCCGCGGGGCCTTCTTTGCCCCTCGCGGACCTCCTTC
The DNA here is from genome assembly GCA_033310375.1 of Conus canariensis. Lineage (NCBI taxonomy): Eukaryota > Metazoa > Mollusca > Gastropoda > Neogastropoda > Conidae > Conus > Conus canariensis. The sequence goes on from JAMYXO010007629.1 coordinate 109, forward strand.
TTCCCAGGGCCTCCCCTCTGCTCTGCCGCTTTTTGATGCCGGCCTTGATGGGGACCGCCAGCTGACCCCTGAAGCTGCTTCTCCAGGGCTGCTGGGTCGAGGTTGCCAAAGACAAACACAGAAATTTCAATAACAACAACAAGAAGAAAAGTACAGAAAGAACGAAAGATAGACACGATGAGATGTTTTCAAAGAAGAGAAAAATAGACAGCAAAACAATGCAAAAATTGACAAGACATAGCCCAAACACAGAAAAAATATAGACAAAAACCCATAGAATAAACATAGAAATGGCAATGAAGTACAAAAATAATGAAAGAAAGGACACGAGCAAGTTTTCAAACAAAAGAAACAAAACAAAACAAAACAAAAAACACAAACAAAAAAAAACGAAAAAAAAAGAAAAGGGAAAAGAAAAGAACGAAAGAAAGGGAAAGAAATTTTACGACAAAACAACTCCAAAAAGGATACAAAGACAAACTGAATTTTTGAACAGTAAAATGTAGGAAAAATAATAAAGACGGACAAAGAAAAACGAAGGTTTTTCAAGAAGAAGAAAAGAAGCTCAACAAAAGAATGTTTTTTGGTTGCTTGCATTGGATTCATAAACTGGGTTTAAAGGGTGCATCCAAATCCTGACCTTTTGCTCCTCCTCTCTCTCTCTCTCTCTCTCTCTCTCCTCTCTCTCTCCTCCTCTTCTCTCTCTCTCTCTGTGCATTTTCGTAATAATTGATTTGCGTCTATCTCCCATTGCTACAAAAAAAAATTTTTCATATTATAACAAATACAAACAAACAAACAAACAAACAAAACTGATTTTTTGTTCGTATCATTCATTCAAAGTAGCGCTTTCAATCTTTCTTATTCGCCCTTTTGGGGTTTGTTTGGGGTGTGGTTGTTTGGGTGTTTTTGGGTGTTTGTTGGGGTTTTTGGGGTCGGCTGGTTTGTTTTTTGGGGGTTTTTGGGGGTGGCGCCCCGGGGGCCCCGCAACGCGGGCACTCATCATGGGCGTCGTTTCTGCATAAATCTGTACCCTTTTCGATTTAGATACAATAAATTTTTTTTAGATTTTCCCTTTCCTGACCGAACTCATATCTCTCCTCTTCCCCATTATTTGAAAGTGAAAAAACAAAAATTAAAAAAAAAAAAAAAAAAAAAAAATACTGGCAAAAAACATATCCCCTCCCTTTTTAAGGGGGTTCACGCTAAAAACTTATATACCCCAAGGGGAAAGGGAAATTTAAAACTGAATCAAAAAAATTTTTCCCCCTGTTGAAAATGGAACTTTTTTTTTTAAATAAAAGGTTTCTTCAATAAATTCCGAAAGACCATCTTCCCGTAATCAAACCCAAAAACCATTAGTCATTTCTTTTGGGTTTTTCAATTTTACTCTTTGGAAAATAAAATCTTGTGTTTTTAATTTTGTGCGGGGAAAAAAAAAAAAAGAAAAAAAAACAAAAACAAAAAAAATATTTTACTCGGCGGAAACTAACACAAACCAAAACAAAATGCTGTTTTTCCGTACGTTGGGACAAAAGAAGAAGGGAAAAAAAAAAAAGGTGGGGGGAGGAAACAAATGACAAAACAAAAACAGAAGCCTTTCAATCTTTGGCCTTCTTCTTCAGGGCAAAGATTAACCAACATTTGGGACAAAATTTCGAAACGAAGAACAAGGGAATCAGTCACTTTCTTCTTGTAACTACTGGGCACAAAATGAATCCATTTAATCAGTTCACGGTTAGAAATATTAGTTTATTACCGCCAAAGGAATTACTTCCCTTGTCTGAATGGCCGCTGGTTGAATGAAAGTTTTCTTTCGTTTAAATTTTTAATTCGTGATTGCGCGGAAAAAGAAATCTTCAAAAACATTGGTTATACCCCAAGGGAATAAAATTTAAATTTTTTAAATCGAAAATTTAAAAATTTATATTTGTTGAATTTGGTCTGTCTGCGATGGATTAAAACCGAATCAAACACACACACAACCACCAACTGCTTTTTACGTGTCATTGTTGGGGTGCATTTTCGCCACGCGGCTCTTTAAATGACGCCCCTCCCATACAAAAAAACACTTTAGTTCTACCGAAAAACGCCTTAGCCAAAACAAATCCACAGAGAGCAAGTTTTTCAAAAGGAACTAATATCAACGGGAACAACGCCAAATAAAATCAGAATGAAGTCTATGTAGCCAGGTGCTCAAAAGGGCACCTCTTTTCGGGTGACCATCAGCAGATGAAAAGGTCTTTTTTTTTTTGGGGGAGTTACCTTTCCCTTACTCCCCTGTTTTATCAACCTTGGATTAGTTCGGATCAACCCCTTTCCAAATGGGAATGCTCAGAACCCTAAAAACATTATTTATGTCTATGTCGCTAAAGTCACACAAATAAAAGTATTTGATTCTTTATGACTGTGTTGGACCGAAAAGCCTATATTTTTAAAACAAAACTGGCATTTTGCACGATCGATTTTGGCGTTTATTTTTCATCGATCACCCGCCGTTAAATGGTTTATTTAGGATTACCTTCCCCCTTACCTCCCCTTTATTGATGAATCTGGATTGTTTTGTGTAACTCTTTTTAAAATAATGCCCTGGGAACCCATATCATTACTATATAAAACCCGCTAAAATCGCAACAATAAATGTATTTTTATACCTTGGCCCAAAAAGGCCCATATTTTCCCCAAACGTTTTTTCGCACAATCATTTTGGGCCATTTTTCATCTTTTCCCCACCAAACCGGGGTCTTCTTGGGGTTTGCCAAAAGTTTTGTGAAAAAAACGTCGAATCCGAAAACGTTTTTTTTTCCAAGTCAAATTGGGGTAAGCTGTCATTTCGGGATCGTGCCTACGATCTTTTCCGTACAAGTTTGCGACTCTACGAAAAAGACTGACATGCCGACCTGTCTGGAACATCGTTTCTTCGTTCCACTTTGTTTAAATTTTGGGGGGGTTTTGCGTTTTTGGGCATCTACGAAATTCAGACTTCCCGATCGCCCTGTTGTTAATGATCCAGTCCATGATAAAACAAATAAAAAGGAAAAAATTGGCCGTTTTCCCCAGAGTATTTTTCCATCGAAAAACCGTATCCAGACTCATGTCGACAGCCAGCGAGGAGGAAAGCCAAATGGGGTTTTGGTACTCCTTTTCAAAAACCAAAATTTTTCCCCTCAGATACAGTCTTGGAGAATCACATTAAGTGTGAACAGACTGAAAAGCCTGCTGTTCAGTTTAGACAAAAATAGTTTTATGGGTGTTTGGGGTTTTTTTCATCGCAATAGAGAAAAATAGGACACAAACGCCCTTTAAAAAGTGGATTTTTCTCCGATTCTTTAAACACCAACAATGTCATACAGCGACAAATTATCCAGTGTGACATGTTTTTTATTATAAACCTTTGGGTTCTGAAGTTGTCGTCCATAGTCTATGAAATGTTGGGGAAAGCTTTGAACGGACGGGGCCGGAAGAGAGAACAGGAAGTTTTCACAGAAAGCACCAAATTGTGTCAGTTCCTGCCCCCTTCCCAGGCCTGTTTGGTCTCCCCCCACTGTGTTGCTGATGACACACACACTCATTACTAAAACGCACCTGCAAACACACCCACACACACACACCACACACAAAAAAAGCACAACACACACACACACAAAAAACACACACAAAACAGGGGGAAGAAAGATAAATGAAAGAAAGGGAGTACAGAAATGGAAGAAGAAAGAAAAAAGGGAAAGATGATAATAGAAAAAAGACAGACATCAACAAACAAAAAAAAAAGAAAAAGCAACCAAAAAAAAAGCACAAATGACACAAAGTTCCATCCTCTGTCTGGAGAGGGCAATGGTGTTGCGCCTGGATCAGTCAGTTGTGGGGGTTTTCAGCGCCTGCTGTGGCTAAGAGCCTATCCTCGAGCGGGGGAGACTCTTTTTGCAGTTGCGCAGGGAAGTCTCCGTCATCAGTGCGTGGGTTTCCGAAAGGGCCATCCTTTGCCCATCTGGGCGCCTTTCCTTTTTTCCCACTGGCCTCTCTCCTCTGCTCTGCTCTGCTTGCTTGATGCCCGGGGTAACACCCCAGATTGCCCCCCCCATCCCAGAATGCCCCCCGGGGGGGTTCATATCCCCCCGAATGCCCCCCGGGGGACTTTTCAGTATACCAGAGTGCCCCCGGGGACATTTGTATGCTAGAATTCCCCCGGGGGCATGTTGGGTATGCTGACACGTCCCCCTGGGGGGGGGGGGAAACTAAAAAGTCCCCCCCCCCCCACCCCCTATCTATTATGCCCCCCCATGAGGACAAATTAAAATTTTACCCAGAATGCCCCCCACCCCAATTCTCTCTCTCTGCGACATCTTAAAACACTGATTCTTGCTTACCTAACCTAGAAACAGACGAAGACAGAGGCAAAGGCAGGGAGAAAGAAATAAACAGACAGACAGACAGAAAGAAAGAAAGAGAGACAGAGACAGTGACAAGGACAGAGAAAGAGAGAGAGAAAGAGGCGCAATGGAGTGGGAGAGAGCGAGGGGAAGGGAGGGAGGGAGAGAGGGACAGACAGACAGATAGACTGAGACATCGAGACAGACATATAGACAGAGAGACAGACAGGGAGACATTCAGGAGACAGAGATACAGTGAGACAGATAGACAGCGAGACAGACAGACAGTAGGACAGACAGAGAATGAGACAGACAGACAGAAAAGGAGACAGAAAACAGAGTGAGACAGACAGACTGACAGACAGAGAGAGCGAGACAGAGAGAACAAGACAGAGAGCAAGACAAACAGAGAAAGTGATACAGACATCCAGACAGAGAGAGCGAGACAGACAGAAAACTACACGCACGCATTTCATTTGAGCCGGGGGACAAAAAAACCCACAAAAAAAACCCACACCCCCTCCCTCTCCTCTCTTCTCTTCCTTTTTCCCCTCTCTCTTCTCCCTTTTAAAAAGAGAGGAAAAAGGGGGAGAGACAAGGGGGAAGGATAGATGACAAGCCCCAAAAAGGGGGAAGCGAGGGGAGGGGGGGGGGGGGAGAGATGGGAGAGAAAGAGAGAGAGAACAGAGAGAGAGAGGAGACTACAATAAGTTGGAAAAGGGGGGGGGGGGGGGAAAATTTTGGGGTGACAGTTATTGTCAAACCCTGGGGGGCCCCCTAACGGGGTTTAGGGGGGGGGGGGGGACATTTTCTTAAAAGCCTCCCGGGGGGGCGCATCAGTTACCTAAGACGTCCCCCGGGGGGGGATTCTGGGATGGGGGGGGGGGGAATCTGGGGTTTTTAACACCGCCTTTGAGGGGGTTGACCCCCACTGACCCGGTCTGAACTGTGTCTCCAGGTCTGGGTTGGGGCGAGGTTCCCAAAAAAACAAACACAAAATTTTTTAAAAAACAAAAACAAGAAAAAATACAGAAGGGGAAATTAGATACGATGAGCAAAAGTTTTTCAAAAAAAGAGAAAAATAGACAAAAAAACAAAGAAAAAAATTTTTAGAAAAAACATAGAAATGGGGAAAAAATACAAAAATAAATGAAAGACGGACACGAGCAATTTTTTAAACAAAAAAACAAAAAAAAAAACAAAACAACAACAACAACAAAATAAAAAATAAAAAAAAAGAAAAAAAAGAAAGAAAGAAAGGGGAAAGGGGGGGAAAGAAATATACGGGGAAAAAAAACTACAAAAAGGAAAACAAAAACCATAAACTGAATTTTTGAACAGTAAATATTGGAAAAATTATAAAAGAGGGCAAAGAAAAAAATGAAGGTTTTTTTAAGAAAAAAAAGAAGAAGAAGAAAAAGGGTCAACAAGAAAGTTTTTGGGGTTTTTTTTCTTGTTTTTTTGTTTGTTTTCCTCGTGGGCAACAACTTTTTGCTGGGACTGCCTCCCGTCGATCTGTCTGGCCTAACTGGGGACCACTAAAACTGCGAGATCTTTTTCCGTGGGGTTTCTTTTCCCGAGTTTTTTTTTCCCCACCGGGAGGGGGGGGGGCGACTACTTTTTTCATGAAATAAAACCTCGGTCCAATTGGGGGAAAGGTCAACCCAACTCTCGGGCCCGTACCGGGGGGCAACGCAAAATTTTTTTCTGTGTTTTTTTTTTTCTTGTGGAGAGAAGAGAGAAGAGAGGGGGGGGTGGTGGGGGGGGGGGGGTTTTGGGGGGGTGGTGTGTGTGTGGTGTGTGTGTGGTTTTTGGGTTTTTAAATTGGGTTTTTTTTGTGGGAAGGGGGATTTATAATGAGAGTTTAAAAAACTTCCCCCGACCCCCCCCCCCCCCCCCCCCCCATTTTAACACGTGCATGCACGCTTTTGTGCTTGCGCTGAATGGGATGTGTTCTGTCTGCTGGTTGTTGGTTTTGGGGCTTTCAACCCTTTATTTCTTTTTGAAAATTTTTTTCCCCCTTCAATGAGGGGGGTTTTTATTCTAAAGCAAGGGGTTACTGTTAAAGGGGTTTTGGGAATTGTTTTTTTACCCGTCCCACACAGGGAAAAAAAATTTTTTTTTAAACTGAAAACCAAAATTAAAAAAAAGTAAACCCTTTTTTGGGGGAAAAAAATTTTTTTTTTTTACTTGTAATTTTTGGCGGGGAAAAAAGAAAAATAAAAAAAAAAATTTTGGGGCCAAATTAATTTCCCCTTTTTAAAAAAGCAGGTTCGTTTTTGAATCTTCGAAAAAAGAGACTTTTTTTATTTTAATAAATTTAGGGATTTTAAAGGGGAAGGGGCAAAATTAAAGTATTGTGAAGTAGTACAGAAATATGGGGTTGTATAGTCAATCCCAATGGTGAAGGGTTTTTCCCCGTTTTCTTTAAAAACTCTTTTTTTTTTCCCCTTTTTTATAAGCAGGGGTTTTTTTTATTTTTTCTTTCAGAAAAATGTACAAAAAGGGCGCGTCTGTGGGTTGCCCCTTTTACTTCTCTTTTTGGAAATCTAAATTGAATTTTCCCAAAAAAAAAAAAAAATTATCGTTAAATGTTTGTTTTAAACGTCCATTTAGGGCATCTGGGGGAAAGGGGGTTACCTCAAAAGGCGGGCTTTAAATGAATAAAAATTGTTTAAAAGTTGGGGGTGGGGTTCCCCAAAAGGGGTTATTTTTTTTTTTTTAAATAACCATTTAAACTTGTCATCTTCTAAAAAGGGGTCTTTTCCCCCAAATAAGGTTTTGGGGGCTTGTAGTTTCTCAGAAAAATTGATGCTGAAAATTTCAGGGTTGATGGAAAAACAACCGTTTTTTTTTCCTTTTTTCGACCAAAAAAATTTTTAAAATTTTCGTTTTTCTAAATGGCAATGGGTTTTAAAAAGACTTAAAAAAAATCTTTTTTTCAGACCCAGTAATTTTTTATTTCCCAAAACCAAAGGAAACAAAAATCCCCTTTTAAAAAATTCCCCAAAAAAATTAAAGGGGTCCTTTACCCCAAAAAAATGTTTGGGTTTTTTCAAAATATGATCGAGGGGGTTTTTGGATGTACGTTTTTATTTTCTTTTGAACCCCTTTCTTCCTTTTTTGGGTCGTGCAAGTACCAAATCGGACTCGCCACGGAGATGGGCCAAAGCACAGTACGGAAAGAGAAAGAGAGTCCGGGTTTCCCAAAATGACGTAAAAAAGCCAAGATTCGTGAATGAAAGACATGTCCCAAAAAAATTTCGCTATGAGGACGTAAAAAAAAAAACTTTTTTTCCGGGTAATGGTATATTGCCCCGCTACGAAATCAAGGGTTTTCCCAAAAAGAGGAATCGAACGTGAAAATTTTTACGAATTTTTTGGAGTTCAGCCCACCAGTTTTTTCCTAACAGCTCCTTTTTACAGGGACCCCCCCCTCGGGCCCTCAAAACGCTTGTTTTCTTTCCAGGCATTCGACATTTCCCAACCACTGCAGGGAAAACCCAAAATTGTCCTTTACAGAATCTTATTACCCCAGGGGAAGGGAGGTACAGCCAAATGGGGAGTTAAAATTTTTTGGGAGATCTTCTTTTTGCTTCAAAAGTGATTTTTTAAAATTTTGACGGAAATACCCGTTTATTCCAGTTCAACACACCAGCTCCAAACGTTTTTTAAATTTAAAATGTATTCCCCTCAGAACAACAGAACATTTTTTCCCAGTTTACAGCCCCGCAAAGCAATGCACCATCTCCCATTATCCCCCCAATAGAGTCCATGAATCATTATCCACTCTTTTTCATGGAGACAACCCCTGCCCAAAAAACTTCAAGCGCCCTCTGATCGTGCCCCCCGACCTTTTACCTCCTCCGCCCCCTTTTTCCCCCATAACGCGGTCAGGCAATCCATGTTCCGCCGCCTTATCCCCCTAGTCAGGGAATGAATCCCCTTGCTCCCCGGGTTTCCAATGGAATGTTTAAAGACCCAGTGGGCAATCAAACAATGTCCTATGACACAAAACACCACCCACATTCCCAAAAATCAAATTTCTGTTTAATTTGATGGCATACATGAACAGTTTTAACGAATGCAACCTCGCCCCCTTGCTAGTTGAAGGGGGTGTGTGTGTTGGTGTGTGTGTGTGTGGTGTGTTGTGTGTGTGTGTGTGGTGTGGGTTTACCCGTGTTGCACCTCTGGCTTTGATGGAAGTCCTGCACTGTTATTACAAAAAAATTTAAATATTGTTTCTGATGTATGGTATGTAATTCTTGTCTCCTTTTTTATTCGCATTTTGTCTACCATTTTTTCAATCATTGCTTTTTTGTTCTTTTTGGGCCGTAAGATTGATTTTGTAGCCTACAACCTTGTTAACAATGTGTTTTGATAAAACTTTTTCATTTTTTTTCCTTGAGTACGTTGTTAATTTGTTCATTTTGATAAAGTTTAATAGACAAATCTGTCTTGGTTTTTCATTCAACAGTTTCGTTTGTGGCTATTTGTGTATATTTAACATCCATCACTTTGTAAAAAGAAGTACTTTGGGCATGGGCCCTGTGGTTTGTGTAATGAATGTTAAAGGGTAAATGATCCCTTCACGTTAAGTACATGGCCCTACCGGGGGGTTTCGTGTTGGATATCTAAAAAATTAACAGTGCCAGAAATAAGATGAGATTTGTACAATTTTACACAACAATGGAATAACTTTATTTTTTTTTTGTATAGCTGAATCTGTTAACGGATATATACCAGATCCGATTTTAAACCACCCGAATTATGACACATCCGCTTTGATCCAGCTGCCCCAAAAATCACAGGATTAGTTTATTTTTGTGAAAATTCATGGGTTTTAAAAACTGTCACATTTAGAGAATATGGCATTGGTCTGTTTGGATAGAAAAAAATTCTTAAACATTGTAAAACCGTTATTATGGGTTTTTTATATAGAAACCCACCGAAACAACTGCCGGGTATAAAAATTTTAATTTGATATGGATTCTGCTATCTTAGCATCCAAAGAATTGATTTTTTTTGGGGTGACTTTTTTTGATTTAAAAAATACCAGGAAAAAAAGGAGTCACTTTTATTAAAGTAGGGGTTTTAGAAAAAAACATGATCGCCCAAACACGCATTACTAAACATTCGAAACTTTATTGATCATTTTTTACGTCACCCCAAGACAAATATTTGGAAGTTGTTCTTTGTTCAAATCGGATGCAGTATTTTTCACTGTTTGTTTTACAGGGATGAAGAAAGGTTTTAAAAATTCCTAACGGGGAATAAGAAATTTTTTACAGTTTTTTCACACATTTGACAAAAATGCATTCTTGATGATTTACTTCCCTCGGGTTTTGATTTTTGTTTATAAATTTAAGAAACCCAGATGAAGCAGTAAATTTACTGGTATAATTTTTAGTTCAATTTTTTGATAAACATTCCCTTTGTTAAAAAAACGAGTAAAAACATATATGAAACCCCCTTTGGGTTGACGAAGGGAAATAGACAATGACATCTAAAAGAGATCATTTACTCAAGTCAAAGGACAAAAAAAAATTTTAGAAAACAAAGAAAAAAATGAATTCCATGAAAGAAAAAGCAAAGAAAAAATATTTTCAAGTTTTGTTTTTCCCCAGAATTAAAAATCGATCGGGAAGGGAAATAATTTTTTAAACAATGGTAAATCGAATTCAAAATTAAAAAAACCATAAAGGATATTTCACCGGAAATTTAAACTTTCATTTTGCAAATGTTGCTAAGGACAAATAGTAAATGAGATACAAATCAAAATGATTTACATAAACTAAAACAAATTGCTGTTCTAAAAACATCTCAACTTTCTATACCCGTCAATTTCAAAAATAAAAGTGTTTAGGGCTAATGTGTCTAAAAAATCTGGAACAAGAGGTTTAGATGGGGAAATTTATGGAAGGGTATTGAAAATTTTCCTCATCTGCTATCGTGATACACTCACCCAATTTACAACTTGTGCATTGATAAAAACCATTTCCCTTTTTATTTAAAAGCCAAAATCAACTTTTTACAAAAATGGGGATTCCACCAATCCTCCCAATAAGACCTTTTCAATATTAAACCCAATTTTGTCAAAACCACTTGAAAGACATATTCAAAGACAATTATATTCTCACTTTTAAGCATTAGATTTGATTCAGAAAAATCATAGGCTTTAGAGAAAATACTCCTGCCATACTCTCTTTTACGCTTACTGATTATTGCCCTTTAAATATAAATAATAAAAGAATTACTGGATTTTTTTTGTCGACTTTGCTAAAGCTTTGATGTTATAAACCAATTTCCCCTTTTCATAAAAAAAATTACACTTATAAGTTTTCGAACCAGGGCCCTAGACTTCATTAGATTTTTCTTACGATCGTCACAACTTGTTGAAATTTGTGAGACGGTCAGAATTACTCCATTTGGAATTTGGTGTTCCCCAGGGGCATATTAGGACCTCTCCTATTCCTATTTACATAAATGATTTGCCCTTTATCAAGACTGTGATTGTGAAATGTTTGCGATGACACTTCATTACAGTTTAGCAGTGATAACCTATGATTCAGAAAAAACCTTAGAACAACACCGACAGATTTATTAAATGGACAAAATAACCACATGTCCTGAAAGCAAATAAAACGAAATGATGTAAAGTACACGGCAAAAAAAAGGGAGAAAATGAGGTCCCCCCTTCACAGGGGTATTGTCAAAGACCAAAGGATTGAGGAGGTAAATCTCATAAATATAGGGGGTATCATGAAATGATTTAAGTTACGACCACATTTTGACCTTGGGAAAACGTCTTTCTAAAAGGATTTTCAATTATCAAAAATAAAACATTTTTGAATCTCCATCAAGGAAATTATTTTTTATGCACTATTTTTTTTTTCTCATTGATTATGCGTCACGTATGGGAAATTTATGAAACAAAATTTTAAAACAAATCAATCGTTTACATAAGCGAGCTATAAATTGGTGCAATTAAAATCTAATTCCTTGACAGGTGATGACTATAAAGAGTTTGATATTCTTCCTTCAAAGACAGATCTTTTTTCATAAAAGTTTATGCATGTATAAAGTAGTTAAGGGGAATAAACTCAAAGAAATATCCGAAACTTTTCAAAAATGAAAAAAGACTGTTCAAAACTTTGTTTCCCAGACCCCGTAACAAACTTACAAAATTTGCTTCATATATTTTGGAGGAACGGCATGAACAATTTTTTTCTACTTTAAAAACAGCCTTCAAACAGTGTTTAAAAAGCACTGAAAAATATTTTAAGACAAATTATAAAGTAATTTATTTTATCTATAATTGTTGCAGTCCCCCTCTCTCTCTCTCTTCTCTCTCTCTCTTCTTTTTCTTTTTCCGCTTCTTCTCTCTCCTTTTTCTGTTCGCC
>JAMYXO010007630.1:0-11881 GCA_033310375.1 Conus canariensis
GACCTGTCAACCAACAGAAAGATAGCTCTAGGAAGGACCTGTCAACCAACAGAATGATAGCAGCTCTAAGGACCTATCAACCAACAGAATGATAGCAGCTCTAAGGACCTGTCAACCAACAGAATGATAGCAGCTCTAAGGACCTGTCAACCAACAGAATGACAGCAGCTCTAAGGACCTGTCAACCAACAGAATGATAGCAGCTGTAAGGACCTGTCAACCAACAGAAAGATAGCTCTAGAAAGGACCTGTCAACCAACAGAATGATAGCAGCTCTAAGGACCTATCAACCAACAGAATGATAGCAGCTCTAAGGACCTGTCAACCAACAGAATGATAGCAGCTCTAAGGACCTGTCAACCAACAGAATGATAGCAGCTCTAAGGACTATCAACCAACAGAATGATAGCAGCTCTAAGGACCTGTCAACCAACAGAATGATAGCAGCTGTAAGGACCTGTCAACCAACAGAAAGATAGCTCTAGGAAGGACCTGTCAACCAACAGAATGATAGCAGCTCTAAGGACCTATCAACCAACAGAATGATAGCAGCTCTAAGGACCTATCAACCAACAGCATGATAGCAGCTCTAAGGACCTGTCAACCAACAGAATGACAGCAGCTCTAAGGACCTGTCAACCAACAGAATGACAGCAGCTCTAAGGACCTGTCAACCAACGGAATGATAGCAGCTCTAAGGAGCTGTCAACCAACAGAATGACAGCAGCTCTAAGGACCTGTCAATGAACAAACTGATAGCAGCTTTAAGAAGGACCTGTCATCCAAGGGAATGGCAGAAACTCTGTGAAGAACTTGTTGATACAAAAAAAAAAAAATTGAAAAGAAAAAAAAAAGCTATAGGTAGAACTTTGTGATTAATGACAAAAACTCTTGAAAGAACTTGGTGACCAATACAATGACAACAGCTCTCAGAAGAAGCTGTCAATCAAAAGATCAACATCCACTGTAGGGAAGAGATTAGCTGATTAAAACAATAGCAAACAGCTCTAGGAAAGAGATGTGTAGCTGACAAATAGAATGATAACACCTCAAGGAATAACTTACAGGCCTATAGAATGAAATTTATTGAGGGAAAGACTTACTCTGGCTGACAGAAAGACAACAGCTGAATGAAGGACTTACACTAGCCAAATGAATTACAACAGCTATTGGAAGAACTTATATTTACAGCCAACAGAATTATGACAGCTCTGGGAAGGACTTATATTTACACTACCCAAATGAATTACAACAGCTACTGGAAGAACTTATATTTACACTAGCCAACAGAATTACAACAGCTCGAGGAAGAACTTTTATTTACACTAGCCAAATAGAATTACATACAAAAACTCTAGAAAGAACTTATATTTATATTAGCCAACAGAATTACAACAGCTCTAGGAATAACTTATATTTACACTAGTCAATAGAATAACAACAGCTCTAAGAAGGACTTATATTAGTCAACAGAAAGACGAACAATTCTATGAAAGACTTACTGGCCAACAGAATGGCAACTGTAGAAAGAACTGAGTGGCCAATAGAATGAAAACAACTGTGGAAAGAACTGAGTGGCCAATAGTATGACAACAACTGTGGAAAGAACTGAGTGGCCAATAGTATGACAACTGTGGAAAGAACTGAGTGGCCAATAGTATGACAACAACTGTGGAAAGAACTGAGTGGCCAATAGTATGACAACAACTGTGGAAAGAACTGAGTGGCCAATAGTATGAAAACAACTGTGGAAAGAACTGAGTGGCCAATAGTATGACAACAACTGTGGAAAGAACTGAGTGGCCAATAGTATGAAAACAACTTTTGAAAGGACATGCTGGCCAACAGAATGACAACAACTGTGGGAAGAACTGAGAGGCCAGTAGATTGATGACAGCTGTCTGAATGATCTGTCAACCTATAAAATGACAACAGCTTTGTTAATCTATAAAATGACATCTCTGCAGGCTTACTGGCCATAAGAATAACCACCACCCTAGGAAGGAATACTTAACCAATAAAATAACTTATTGACTGACAGAATAATGAAAAGTCCTATGAAGGATTTGTCAACCAACAGAATGAAAAGCCTTGGAAGGACTTTCTGACCTGCAGTTCTATCATGGTTATTTCAAGTATATCAAAGGAAAAAGCAACATCTAGAATGGAGAAAACTGTCATTGACCAACAAACTGATGACAAATGTGCGGGAGATCTGTACAGATCTGTTGATGACTAATATCCAACAGCACCAGAGACCATCGATGAAATTTTGTTCGAACTGTCTAAAAAAAATGGTTCAGTGTGACATTCATTTACCTGATGATGGAGTACAAGTTACAGAAGTGCATAACCATTCTACAGCCCTAGAATTTTCCATAAAGGACTTCAAGTTCCCAGGAGGTTCCAGAAACTATTTTTTAGAATGTTCCATTCATTTTGACTAACTATTATACACTATGATTCATGAAGTTCTGCTTAAACAAAAAGCTATAAAGAAGTTGGCTTTTAATTTTCTTCTTTTTTTTTCTTTTTAGTGAGAATGATTTATTATTTGAGTTGGAAGATTCGTCCCAATACTGGGACTTACTGGTGTTGTAAAAGTCACATAATGATATAAAATTGTGAATTTTCTGTCAGGAATAAAGTACAGCAGTCACATGAAGATTACAAGTTTTGAATTTTCTGTGGGAAGTAAAGAACAGTAGTCACATGAAGGTTTAAAACTGTGACTCTTCTGCAAGGAGTGAAGAACAGTAATCGCCTGTAGACTGAAAATCATCAATCTTCTCCAGGGATTAAAGAACAGCAGTCACATGAAGATTTAAAATCGTAAATCTTTACCTTGCAGAAAGGATAACAGTCGCATGAATATTTAAAATAATGTATCTTCTGCCAGGAGAAAACAAGAACAGTCACAAGATTTCCAATCATGAATATTCCACAAGGCATCAAAATAGCAGTCAGAAGAAGATTTAAAATCATGAATCTTCTGCCAGGAGTAAAGACTTCAAAACTTGTTATCAAAGACTTTCCTCCATTTCTATGCGATTCAACAAGCTCCTATCCATCTCAGTCAGCATTCTATGTCCACTGAAGTGTCTTCACAGAACAGGAGTTCTGATTCTCATCCAAACTAATAGAATGAGAGCTCAGAGGAGGACGGATCTGTCACTGACAAACAGCTTTATGGAGCAGAACTCTGCTGCACAGACGTTCCCCCAATTCACCCCTAGGCATCCACAAACACAGGGGTAGGAGTGCACTGACAAGGCTGCAGGGAGGGGCAGGGCTCCAGTCTAACGACAACACACTCAAACATGCAAGCAAGCGATGCAATCACCCTCATCAGCACTGGAGTTGGTGTGGACGAGATAGGGGTATGTTCCCACTCTCCTCCGTCTCTCCGCCTCATTCAGCGCCCAAGCTTACAGACAGACAAATTAGCCACTCTTGGTTAACTCTTCTTTTCGATGCTTTCGTATGGATTCTTGAGCCCCAACTTCAAGTTCAGGTGCCCGAGTTTCTGCCACTTAAGCTTTTTTTCATGTCCAGCCCTGGCTTCATGCAAACCTGATACTTATATTATTTCACTGGCCACTGACACAGGATTTTCAAAGTACGTGTGCACACACCAAGGGAATTCTAGTAATAGACAGGTTTGCAGTGCCACATGAATTGGATGACCAGAAAATTTTGTGCAGTTTGCTCACTGAACATTGTCAAGATTGAAACCTCCAAACTTCCAGGAGGTAATTCCCAAACACTAGCTTCTAGGATAAGATTCCACTACGATCTACATCAAAACTGGGTTTAACCATCGATCATCTCTATCGACAATCACTACCACTAGCAAAACTAAACAGAAAAAAAATCTGTTTCATTGACAGAATGGTCACGCTTTACTGACAAAAATAACTGACATAAATGATGCACACAGGTGAAAAACAGTCACAAATACTAAAATCTCATCAGCAGGGAGCCTCTAAACTCTAGCAGAGGAACACAGAAGGAGGAAACAGACACACATGGAGCCAATACACCAGCTCTTGTGGTACACACCATTCACACCTCAACAACACAACATTCAGCACCAACATCACACATATGCATGTATGTGACCATCTAACATAAACTGAATCAGAATTTACATGTCACACTTCTATATAAAAGTAGGCAAGAAATCAAATTGAAAAACAAATTGTCCAACTCGCATTTAGATTAATTTTTCACGACACAACCACTGTTCTGTGAGACAGTGTCAGGGCCAGACATAGACTCTACAGGAAACATAAGAAAACACATGCTTTCTGAATAAGTGACTCAAACGATTTTTTTCAAAAAAATTTGGAGACAGGGTATCTTCTTTGAACAGACTATAGCTCTGGCAGTGTTCGTCTGATTCCAAACCAAGTTTACTGTGTCACAGAGGGGATTAGCCCCTTGTCTGTTAAAGCTGACAAAAAAGGATCAATGGTTCAGTGCTGACACACCCTGTGGTCCATGAACAATGGATTTGTTGGTAACGCTAAACAAATATGCTTTTTTTGCAGAGAAGAAGTTTCAGTCAAAAGTTAACACATACTTCAAATGTAAAAAAAAATGAACACAAAAACAGACCTAGTCTTACTTAAGAGCTGAAAGTCACAAGTATCAATGGCATGAACCACGATGAGACCTACAACACAACATCCACACCAAGTAAATACTACCTTTCTGCTGCCCACACTAATCACATCAGACATATCACTGGTATGCCAATACTGTTCGCTTTACTAAAACAGGTACAATCTCCATCACCTAAATATCCACAGATACTCCATCAACACGGACATGTCTCAAGATGGCAAGAGACAATGACACCAAACAGTGGAGGAACTTAACTTAATTCCACAAACTAATCCATGAGAGAGTGGGTGACAGGGACATCATCATACTGGCAAACTTAAGACAGAGTGAGCAACAGAGACAGCGGCATAGCAGCAGACAGACACAGAAGAAAAACAACAAGGCACAGGAAAAAGGAACCACAAATGAAACACAAGTTATACTGAAAGAAAAAGAAAAGGTTGAGAGGAAACACATACATACACACAAAACCCACAAAGACATAGTCACCTTTATAGACGTCACGACGGCTGCGTACATAGCTGGGCCGCACCAGGTGCTCAGGCGTGCCCATCTCAGAGGGATGGGGTGGGGAGGAGGAGGGGGAAGTCAGGGGGTTCACCTCGCTGTAGATCTCATCAGAGGCGGGCGGGGAAGCCGACGATGCTCCGTCCTGATCGCTGTCTGAGTAGCGGCTCTGGTACAGTTGGGTTGGTCGTACACAGGCTCCGAGTCCGTGCTCTGACTGCAATCACACAGCCGCGGCTTTCTCAAACTTCATTTTCAGCTGTGCTATACAAGTCCACAAATCACACACACTCATGCACTTATGCACAAGCACAAGCACAGACACACACACACACACACACACACACACACACACACACACGTGTGTGTGTGTGCGCACACACACACACAGAAGCACACACACACACACACACTCATGCATACGCATACACGCACATCATGCACACACATGCACTCGCACACACACATGGGCCCCACACACCCATACACATATGTGTACACTCACTACACACACACACTGATAAAAATGGCACATCCAATGGTACTCAACGTCTGACCAGCGCGTTGGGATAATGCATAGGTCAGATATCTGCTAAGTTGTAGCCACAAGATCCTCTTCTTAAATTCTCTCATCTTAGTCATTAATTCATTCATCCATCAGCTTTAAATCATGCGCAGTGTGGTCTCAGAACTTAGCGGATGTGGTGTAGCGCACATGGACTAGTCCGCACACAGTGACGCCTCCTTGATGAAACTGAAACTGTGCTATGCTATGCTGTTCTGTGACTCATTGAAATGATTACTGCTCTACGGTATTCTTGGCAAGCTGTTAAGTCTACACACGTCAACCATGGCCGTTGTCCCTCCACATGCTGTCATTTGTAAACTCTATTCTATTTTGTTTTAGTATGACTTGGTTAATAACATGCAGCACACATGGGCTGATCTGTGCGTTTTGAAGTATCCTTCTTCTTCTTCTGCAGTCGATTTTAATTGGCTGCGTCAGATCTTCAATCCTGTCGCCACAATGAATGCCACAGTCTGAAACATCCAATACTGGCAGAGCTTCAGACTATTTTTGAGACATCAGAGATCAAATGACCTACAGCTGGTGAAAATGAGAAGTCTTCTTTTGAAACAATACACCCTGTTCATATGCAGGTATATCTGTGAATTAAGTTGGCATCAACTTTGTTTTCTTCTCTGGGGCACGTCAAAATTATTTGCGACACAGTTTGATAAAGACTGAAGTCAATGCTAACTGCCTACTCGAACTTACAACAGCCGACAGAAAGAGAAGTCGCAACGCACTTTTAAAGGAAAGTTCTTTCCCTTTCTGTTGCTGCAAGGTTCAGTAGTACTACATACTGACAGAGACTTGTCACATCCGCTGATTGATTACACGACTGGCAGGCACATCCGTTCAAAGAACAACATGTCATTCCAAAAATTTCTTTGCTAATGGCGCAGGCACACCAACAATCTGAAGCTCTGTATCAGAACTGATCTCAGTTAAAGATCACACCGAGTCATCAATGTTTTCGGCCGTGTTAACATGGAGAGAGAACATAAACTGTGCATCATACATGTGTACAAGTTGGCCCATATAGTCTGTTGCCAAATTCTGCCATACACAAAGCCCTTCATAAGGCATCCTGGCCACATTTTCAGAAAAAAAAAAAAAAAAAAATATTAGACTGCTTGATGTGAAATACTCTTCTATCATCAGCATCACCCCCCACCCCCTGAGAAAGCAGGAAGCTACCTCGCCTCCATACCCAACTAGCCAGTAGAGATGATTGCCCTTAGTGAGTTCACTTAATTAAATCAAATTTTTAAAAAAATTCAGTTTTTCTCCTTCTCCTTGGAGGAGGGAAATACCCCTCTCTGCTCTCCACAACTTTGGCTTCGTTTTTGTTTTCAGCACTCATGGATTCCAACAACAGTCTGTACACACTTGCTATGGGTTCTAAAGGAAAGACTTCTTTCTCTCTTGCTTCGCAAGAGGGAATGTTGGCTGTTAATGTCCATAAATTATGATCTATCATCGCCTCTCCTGACTTTACCATTCAGCTTCATCGTTGTGCAACTTGGAATCTACCTCCTCATCCTCCAAACCGTCTGCTACTAATATGGATTCACACATCTGTTAGTCTTGCAACAAGTGGTGCTTTCATGCTGATACATACGAGACCTGTGTCTCCTGTACAAAATATTACCCATTTTCAGCTTTTAACCTGTGCAAGAATCGGACCTGGCACGACTTGGGCTTTCTCATCCTATCTTCGATATTTGAGTGAACCTTCAGACAGTCCACCAGTTTTGCCTTGCAAGACGTCTACCACTCCCAACGACACCGATACTACAATGGTACAAAGGTCAGTGGTGACAGGCCAGACTCTCCCTTCTCCTGCTCTGCACTCTCTACCCCTAAACACCTTGTCAATGAAGAAGAGCAGCCAGGGAATGTGTTTTCACTGGGGATGTGCTAGCTTGCAGGGCAACATGTGGCAGCATATTTGTGCACACAACTACATCTTACCTGTTACTGGTGCTACTCTTGGCAGTGGGGTAGTGTGGTAGTAGGAGGGGAGCGGCGCTGGGGGCCGGCGGTCCATGTAGGTGACACGGTCGTCCTCGTAGGCTGGGGACAGGGTTCCTCCACCGGCACCATGCACGCTGCCTCTGACTGCTCCCTCTGCTCCAGCACCTCCCGAAGAAACGGCAAGTAGGCCGCCGCTGTCACACAAAGCAGTATGTATTGTGTCGTCATCGTTTCTTCTTATCATTACAGTCATCATCCTCTTCAATCCAAATGACCGCCAGCATCATTATGTAGTAAAATTAGGGGGCAAAACGCAGAGTGCAACCCGTTTTGCTGACCTGAATCATCAACAAGATTGTCAATAGTGGCAACATGATGCTCCTCCTCCTCCTCATCGTCATCAATGATGTCATCTTCCATGGTAATCATATCATGAAAACTGTTACCATAAAAATATCACTGGTTTACCCTGTCCCACCTCCCGAAGACAAAATACACTTTATTCCCTGTCAGTGGTTCTGCTTTGTGAAATGTTTACAGACACAGTCCTGACTAAAGACACTACTCCCTCCTCACAGACTTTCCCACCCTCATACATCCCCGGTATCACTTTGGTGGGTGATGAAGTCACTGAAAGTCATCGTAATTTGTGCAAGTCACTCCCAATCCTCACCTCCCTCCCCTCCCCCTCCCCCCCCCCCCCCCCCCACCATCTCTCAAAAAACTGTTGATAAATTTAAATAAAGAAAAGCACAAAGAAGAGAACTCATCTCACCCACTCCTTTCTCCCCAATGAGCCACTGCTGTGGAAAAGGTTTTCCTTTGTGCTGAGCCTTATCTTCTCAGCCGTTTTTACAGCATCACTTCCATACTTTTCGTTCTGATTCCCCTGAAGAAACCTACCCCTGTAAGTTGCTCTGTCATACTGCTACATCCCAGTGCATAGGTACCTGAGCCCACCACAGGGCTACCAACAACACTCTGCCAAGTCATTTCAGTGATGCTCAGTGTCCATTCTGATTCCATAATGCACAAAACAACTGACCACAATGTTTGGATTACGTGGTACCTTCTGGATATAGAAAGAACGCTCTGAAAAATTTGAAGAAAAATTATAGGTTTCAGTCTGATATATAAAACACATTAGTTTCACTGGATACAAAAGAATAGTTTGCAATTGTGTATCCACTATATAAGAAAATCTAAATGTGACTATGCATGATGTGCACACTGGTCGAAACACAATGCAAAATTTGTGTGCTGGACTGATGTGCACACTCAATCAATGCTTTGATCTGTGTGTACACGGACACCGGCCATAACCACAGGTCGTGTGAATACGCTCGCTCACACAGCTTTGCAACAAAACTGATTTAAGAATGTAGAAGCCCAAGGTAAAAATTTCAGGAAAACCTGTTGAACTCCAGAACTCATGGTACCAGCCCTGCTGGAAGACAACACTGCCCGATTCCGAAGCAGGTAACAACTGGTGACAGCACTACACATTCAAACATTTCCCACGTGATGCAAGGATAGGGGACTTCAAATCAAAGTCAAGGACCTAAAAGACCCTGTACACGTTCTCCACTCAAATACAGAAAACTGTTACTAAGCACCTGTAAAGAATGTGAATGGATCCTTTGATAGTGGCAATGTTGCTTGTATCAAACACACACACACACACACACACACGCACACACACACACACACACACACACACACACGCACACGCACGCACACACACTTACAGAACACCCATCACGCCTCATTTCATCTCCCCCCCCCCCCACCACCCCCTCCCCCAAAACAAAATCCCACCCTCCACTTGCCCCTGCATCACCCCTCCCCCTCCTCCACTACCCTCCACATTCCTGTCACTCACTCTGCTGGTTGAAGTTGGCGGTTGTGGTCATGAACACAGCTCCTAATTCGTCGGCCAGCTGGTTGCCGTGGCGAATGAGGGCCTGGCTCGTGTCGTTATGGAAGAAGAGCTGAGCAGCACCCCCGCTGTCAGCCACTGCCAGCACCAGCTTCGGTATCGCCGGTAACAACATGGCGTAGGCCCTGGTAGCCATTACATCATAATTGTCACTGTCATCAACATTATTAAAAGCGTGCGATAGTCAGCACCCAGTAATGCTGGTAACACAACAGAAAAAGCTCTAAAACCCATCACATTATCATCGTCACTGTCGTCAACATTATTTAAAGCATACGATAGTCAGTCCCAGGTAATGCTGATAATAAAGCCCTGAAAATCATCACATTATCATCGTCACTGTCGTCAACATTATTTAAAGCATACGATGGTCAGTACCAGGTAATGCTGATGACATTAATAAAGCCCTGAAAATCATCACATTATCATCGTCACTGTCGTCAACATTACTTAAACCATACGATAGTCAGTACCAGGTAATGCTGATGACATTAATAAAGCCCTAAAAATCATCACATTATCATCGTCACTGTCGTCAACATTATTTAAAGCATACGATAGTCAGTACCAGGTAATGCTGAAAACATTAATAAAGCCCTAAAAATCATCACATTATCATCGTCACTGTCGTCAACGTTATTTAAAGCATACGATAGTCAGTACCAGGTAATGCTGATAACATTAATAAAGCCCTAAAAATCATCACATTATCATCGTCACTGTCGTCAACATTATTAAAAGCATGCGATAGTCTGTACCAGGTAATGCCGATAACATTAATAAAGCCCTGAAAATCATCACATTATCATCGTCACTGTTGTCAACATTATTAAATGCATGCGGTGGTCAGCATCAAGTAATGCTGGTTACATGATAGAAAGAGCCCTGAAAATCAAAAACCTTGGAAGGGGAAATTTTTCACTGCGAAAAATTGTGGAGTTTGTGAGATTGTATACAACATACAATCTTTTTTCATTCCCTCGTTGTATGTGTTTATAAAGCAGTCAGCCGACCAGGGCACCATACTCCTGTCAAGTTGTTGAAAACTTTGTGACCAAAATTGCACAGGTCAAGCACAGGAAGTTGGCTGCCACAGGAAGATCACTCTGGAGGAATAACTGAGCAATTCAAGGATAAGGACTAGGCTTCCTTCTCTCTCTCTCCCTTCTTCTAAGGCATCCTTACCATCAAAAGCATTGTCTTTCCATGTAGGAATAAGGCATTTGTATTGGTGGGTAAATATGAAAGGAAAAAAACTTACAAAGACTTTCTAAGACCATCACTGAAACATAGCTACTCAAAGCACTACAAACCATCCAACACATGCACAAACTGGAACACTTCACAACAAGGCTGGCTCCCAGAATCATGAATGCTGACAAACATGGACTAACTCATCAAACAGCGTTTTCTATCTTGGTCTTGTCTTACACATTTTAAAAGTATCTATAAGGTTCCACCTAAAAAACATAGACAAACAAATCATGACACTCCTCTAGCACTGAACTGGATGTGATTGCTTGTTTATTTTCGTTGTCCTGAGTGTTGTGTATTTTGCCTGAAGAAGACCTAAGAGGTCCAAACGCATTGTGTTTTGTCTTGTGATTCATTTGTCTATGTATTTCAGCAGAGCCTTATCAATGCTTTCAAAATTTGTTTTCAAGTTTGTCTGTCTTTTAATTTCATCTCAAATCAGTTGACTATGAAACTCAGATCAGAGTTCACGCCTTCTAAGCTAAAACTTTGGCTGCATTTCTACAGTGATTTCCAGGTGTTGGAATGGATCAGAACAGGCACCACTGAACAGAATGGAAATGGCTCAGCAGGACTGCACTATCCACTCTGGTGGTTTGCCTCATGATGATCTTAAGAAGGAAGCAAAAATTACTGTTTATCCGCCGGATAACAGGGACAAACAAATTATAAGACAAAACATGACACTTTTCAACCTCTTAGGTCTTGTTCAGGCAAAAAAGAACAACTTTCAGGACAATGTAAAGGATGAGCAATCACTTTTCTTCTTGACTTCAGTGCCAGATGGGAATTGATACAATGCCCATCTTGCGCTGAATTCAAGAAGTGACTGATCATCCTTCGTTTTCAATGTCCTGAATGTTGTTTATCTTGCCTGAAGAAGACCTAAGAGCTCAAAAACACGTCCTGTTTTGTCCTGTGATTTGTTTGTCCCTGTTACCTGAAGGATAAATTTTTTTTTTCTTTTTTCTTTTTTAATTTGTTTCAATTTCCGCCTGCAGTCAACT
>JAMYXO010007631.1:0-11881 GCA_033310375.1 Conus canariensis
ATGTAAAATTATCTGTTTTATAGTTCTCTGAAAAGGACCATTAGAAGTAAACAAAAAAAACAAGGGGACTGGAAACCATGCCTTTATTTTTAGGGGGCTATTTGTTAACCAAGTTGGATTTCATTCTATTGTAAGAATGACTGGCTTTTTGAAAGCTATCTGAAAAGGGGTGGGATGGTGTTCACACAAGCGTAGAATCGTGGCACTTTGTTTGAAATTATTCTAACACCCCAAAGTGACTTATTAAAAGCTTGATTCAAAAAACCCCAAGACAATTGTATAAAATACCCCCGGGCGGCGCCGAATGGGCAGCCTGTTGAATGGGACGTGACAAAGCATGGAGACTTCAATGAAAGGTAGTCCAACAGTAAAAAACCTTTTCATACTTTTTCCAAAACAAGCCACCCGAAATTCTCAAAATTCTGGGATTCTAAAAAATAGTACCGTTCAAAAGCGTGAACGGTAGGTCTTCCAGACAAGGCCAGCTCCACAGATAGGATTCAAAAAAAGTACCGTTCACGCGTGCGGTCCAGCAATCGAGTTTTCACCCTCAGTTTAGGGGAATAGGAAGGTGAATTCCCAAAAAGTTGCCCTAAACCCAATTTTCCCCTTTTTGTCTTGAGTAATCTAGCAATTCTTGATGAAACTTTTGTATTCAAGAATTTTCTACTCAAAATTCAGAAGAGATACGTTTTGCGACATAACACAACATTTTCAACTGAAAACACGACTGCACTGCAACCCCCAAATGACAAGACAGCTATTTTCAGTTGCTAACAACACAAGTGCGGGGGGGAAAAGTCGTCACTGTTACTAATCGCTTTTTCTATCTAGTCTTGTGATTGGGGAAAGGGTAAAAAACATTTTTTTGATATGTTTGGAAATTTTAGCCGCCAAATTTAAAAAATGACGTCTAACGCCGTACTAAAACGACCCCGGGTGGGGAATTTACCGTCTAAATTTATACAATGCCGCGGGGCGGCCTGCATAAACGACGCCCCGACTCCGTTATGTGTAACTCACACAACCAGAAACGTGCGACGCTTCGACTTTGGGAATTATGCGTTGGGTAACCGTGGCCCGACATGTCTGACCTAGGTACACATAAAGGCAGAAGGGAGTTGTCTCCCCGGAAAAAAAATGAACAATTAATTGTGAAAAAAAAATCGTCATTAAGCTTCTAGTTCTTATTCAAAATCGGCACAAAGTTCTTATTTTAATTCTTATTTAAATTCTTAACAATTTTTATTTAATTCTTAACAATCAACACAATTTTTTAACAAGTCATCATCAAGTTCTAACAAGTTCTTTTTCAAGTACTTATTCAAGTACTTATTCATTTCTTAACAAGTCCCCTCACAATCGTCATTAAATTCTTATCAAGTCGTCATTAAGTTTTTACAAGTCCATCAAATTCTTATCAAGTTCTTATTTAAGTTTTTATCAAATCGTCACAAGTCGTTACAATTCTTATTCAAGTCACTTTAATTATTTATTAAGTTCTTGAAATATTTCGCATATCAAATGGACAAAAGATTTTTGTTGTTGGCGGTTTTTGGTATTCTTTTTTGTTTAGATTTTGTATTTATGGCTGTGATTTTTTGGGGTCTTTGGGTTTTTGCTGTCTTTCTTTAAGTTTTTAAAACTTAAAAACCCCCCCCCACCAACACAATGACGCCAAAAATGCTAACTCTTTTTAATCCAAAAAATTTCCCTGTCGACTTTGGTGTTGTAGGGCTTGAATCAAATTGGATTTACAGCTGGGGATTGAAACAAATGTTGGCGTTGGCGGGGTTATTTTTTTTTAGATTTTTAAATTTTGTTTTAAAAAAAAAAACAACATTAATTTTTTTTTTTTTGTTCCACTCTGCTAATTTTTTTCCTGCTGCAAACCCACCCCCAAAAGGATGAGGAGGCTTTTTCCCCGGGTCCCTTTTCCACCTGATTAAAATTTTTTTTCTAAATTCTCCCTGTTTTTCCCGGGGTGGGCCCTTTTTAAAGGGGAAAACCCAAAATCTATATGATTAAAAGTAATTAAATCCCATGATTACTGGCGATAACAATTTTCCCAAAAACCCTGTAATATAGATCCCATCCAAAGAACCTTTTAAATTTTTGTTAAAACTGACCCCTGTTTTAAAAATCATACATAAAATCTTGTTCAAACCAGGGGAAGCAAACCCTACTAACTAGTTTAGTGAACAAACAAAGAACCGTTTCCCCAAACCCACTTTTTTCCCCATTTTTGCCCCCAGTTTGCGCTTCATACCTATTGTGATACTTTACGGGGGTCTTGGGGCGCCCAATTTTTTTTGAATCTGTTCAATGTTTGAAAAAAATTTCCAAGGTACGGGTTTTGTTTTCCCCATGCTCCCTAAAAAATCAAACCCTTTCCCTTTTTGGCGAAATAATAGCTTGGTCATCAATTTGAAAAATTTGTAATCATAAGTTCCAGGGAAGTAAAAAAAACCGCAGTTCATGTTTATTTAAAAAAAATTAAAAAATTATTTTTTTTAATTTTTAAAAAAAATAAAGCACCAAAAAAAACTATTAAAAAACCCTTTGGGTAAAAACCTTTCTGCTTTTTATTGGGAGGCCTAAAGTTTAAAAATACACAAATGTTTTGGAAAAAAACCCTGTTAAAAAAAAAACCACGCGGGTTCTTCCCAAACTAGTTTTTGGGAAGACTCACCCCAAAGCTGATTGCGTTATTCCCAGTTTCATTTGCCAACAAAAGATTTTTGGGTTAAAAAGGGAAAATAATTCCAACAGAAAACCCAAATGTAAAATTAAAAAAAAATACATTTAAAAAAAAGGGCTTCACCCGAAATTAAAAGTTTTGGTGGCCTGTGGTTAAGGGCGTTTTGGCTTTTTAAAGGGGAAAATTAATTACCCCATTTAGTAAACAAAAAAAATAACAATGAGAGAAAAAGAAAATAACAAAGCATGGAGCAATTTACCCTGCTGCACAAGCACCTATGAAAACCAAAAAAGGGAAAGCATTGATTTTTTAACGACAGACTTAAACAACAGGGAAAATCCCAGCTTAAAAACATTTAAAGATTTCCCCGGCAAAAAAAAGAATATTTTTCTAGTAACAGGCAAACAATTTGGAAAACATTCCCCCCCACCAAAATTTAGCAAACCTTTTAAAACCCAAATTAAAAGGAAAAACAAAAAAATAAAAGGAAATTTTTTTTGTTTATTGTCTTTGGCATGACCGTTTGTGTATTTTGTTGAAAAAAAGTTTTGGGCTAAATATAAAATTAAAAAATCTTTTTTCCCCAAAAAGGGAAAATTGGGAAAGGGGAATAACAGAAATTTAAAAAACTTAGCCAAGCCAGCGGAGTCATGAACAAAAAAGCAAAAGAATGGTTATCTAAACAAGCGATTTGGCAAAATTTAAACAAACCAAGCACCAAAACCCGAAACAGAGACCCACACTTTTTTTCCAACACAATACCGAACGACCCCCATCAAAGGGAAACTTTATATTTACCCCATGAAACAATTAGACGAAAAAGTTTTTAAAAAAAACGCACTTACATCTTTTGACATAGCTTCAAGATACAAAGATGGGGAAACCCATTAACACAAAAGAAAGCTTCCCGGGTTTGCGGGCCCGCTAAAAACAACAGATATATCAACAAAGGCCCCCTTAACTTTTTCCTCGCCTTTTTTCCCAATCGTGAGGGGAAAAAAATTTTAAAAGGGCCCAAAGTGAATAAATTTATTGTTAAAACCCATAGAGTTTTCCCCCATTAAAAAGGAAATTCCCCCGGGTGTTCACAAAATTCACAGGGTTTTGGTTGAAAACTTTAACAAAAAATTTATCTGAAAGATTTTTCCTCCTACCAGTATCACAAGAGTTTGATTGACAATTCTCCCCAACACAGAATGGGTTAGAAAAAGGCTGCCTCAGTTTTTGCCCCCAATGGAAAAATGAAAGAATTTAAAGGTCCAAAAAACCAGTAAAAAAGCAATCAGAAAACAAAAAATTTTAAAATGTTTTTAAAGGGAGAGTTTTCCCCTCAAGAAAAACTTTTAAACCATTTGGTTTGAAAGTGAGATACCTTTTTTCCCCGGGGGGAGAAGGGGAAGGGGGACACTCGCATCAGGGGAAACCCAGACCCATTTTGGGGGAAGTTTTTAAAATCCAAATGAGAAAAAAAAAAATTTGGGAAAATGAAACCCGCCCCGTGTATTTTTTAACCCAAGAAACGACACAAAAAAACAAACCCAGCCCCCCAAAAAATCTTTTTTGAAGGAAAACTGCAAATAATCCCGCCAACACAGTTCCCGTTTAAATTTAAATTTTTCGTAAATTTTATTTGAGTTTAAAATGGAAGTTTCAAAAAAAATTTTTGCGTATAGTTTTATTCTTAAAACAATAAATAAAAAAAAAACTACCCATTGATCCCAAATTTTATATAAAAAAAATAAAAAATCTTGAAAAAATCAAAAATCTTGAAACAAAAACCCAAACAAAAAAATTCCACTAAACTGGAAAAAAAAATTTTACTGATACAATTTTGCGCTTAAACCAAATAAACCCCTCCAATAAACCAATTGAAATAGAAAAAACCGGGTTTAACAAACACCTTTTTTTGTTAGGCGGTCAAGAAAACCTTTTTTTGTTACAACATTTGGGTGTTGATCTCTGTAATTAAAATCGTGGGTTTTTACTTTTGTCTATAAAAAATTTTATTGAAAACAATTTTTTTAAAATAGTTGCCCCAAGGGAAAATTTTTTAAAACCTGCAAAAACCTGCAGATATTCCCTTTTGCTTTTTTTGACAATTTTTTTTTGGGGTTTTGAAAACTGAACTTTTTTCGCCCTTCAAACCAACAAACCCCTTTGATCACACCACCAAAGAAAATTTCATCCCTTAAAATCTTCCCTAAAACCTTTTTGTTAAAAAATTTTAAATGAAAAAGGCAAATCTTTAGGTTTAAACCAGATTTGTCGTACCACCCGCATGCCCTTTAGCAAACTTCAAATTCCATGCCCTTTTAAGATATCTTCATTGGGGAATTCCCGATTAAAAAGGAATCTGTATCTGGTAAAGTATTTTGGGGACTCGGGAAAACAATGGTTTAAAAGGGTTTCGTAAAAAAAATTCTAACATCAAAAGCTTTGAAAATTTCTAAAACAGTAAACCCAATAAAAACGGGTTACCCAATTTTAAACTTTCCCTTTTTTTTAAATCATTATCCCAAAAAGCGTTTCCATGAAAATCTTCTAAAGCCCCTGAAAATTTTGGGTTTTGAAGTAAATTTAAATTTGAAACTTTTTTCTCTGGGCCAATCTAACATCTTTCCCGGCTTTTTGCGGATTCCCCAAATAGTTTTTCCCAAAAACAGCTGTTTTTTCATCAACTTGAAAAATCTTTTTCTGAAGCATCTGGGGAAATTTAGTTCGGGAGATCATGTTCTTCCATTTTTTAATGGTTTTCCCATGAAACTGTTTTTGACAAAAGCAATTAAAACAAATAACAGCTGAAAACCTTAAAACCCATGTTTTAAAATTAAAAATTGTAAAAAGCCTGTAAGGGGCAGCCCAAAAATTTTTTTTGCCTCGAAAGTTTTTGGCCCCAAAAGTTTGGGTGGTTCTTTTTTTGCCCCCCTTTAGACTTTCTGCTGCTAAGGGATAAGTCTTTATGCAGGTCATGGAGTTTTCTGAGGATTTTCCCTAAGTCCCCCTTCTAGAATGTTCCCCCACGTTGATATTTTGGCGCCCAAACCCCGCCCAAACCCCCTTTAATGCTTTTTGAATATTAAATTGATCTTGTACATTTTAAAGTTGCGTAATGGGAAATGAATTTGGGGCCAAAGGCCCCTCCATACAGATTGTTTGCATCAAATACATGAGATAAAATTAACCTTTTTCTTGGATCATAGGGCTCCAAGTATTTGGGGTTTGCTTTTCAGTAATGGTCCCCACGCCCCCCCAAAATGATTCCCCCACCAACCCCTTTTCAAAACATCCCGGGAAACATTGGCAGGTCAGACAATAAATCAATTTGTACCAAAAAATAAATTTTTAAAGGAAAACGTCCCCCGCTCATCCCAGGCGCAGAAAAATAATCCCAGGTCCAGGCCTGTTAAAAGTTTTCATGCAGGTCTTCCTATAATTTTTCAAAGACGTCCGCCCCAAAAAAAAGGATCCCCATTAAATAGGGAACCCTGAAAAGTCTCCCATCGTTTTACCCCCCTAAACTTCTGCCACCATCTTTTACAAAAACGAATAATCAGAATCACTAATGTCTTTTCCCCTAAGACAATAAAAAAACGCACCTTTAGGGAAAAGGGGTGGGGTTTTCAAAATTTTTCCCAACCCGTTCATGTACTCATAAAGGGAAACGCCCTTTCTAACAAGAGTTTGGGGTCAAAAATATTCTTTGTTTTTTGGGCAGGGCCCTTTTAAAGGGTCCTGCCAGTGGAAATCTAAACCCCCCCCATCCCCCGGTGTTGCCAAAAAGTTTAAAAAAGATAAATTATTTAAAGTGAAACACATGTCCTTTTTTCCGAAAGACGGGGCAATGCATGACAACCCCCAAAGGGGCTATTACTGCTTTTCATTATAAGGTGAAGGGGTCGTAACCTCGCAATTGTGAAAGAATTTAGGGAGTTCCATGTCTTTGGGTTTAAACTTTTTTGAAAATTTGGGATTTTTTTAGGGCTGCTCCTCAAAAATTTCCCCCCTAATGTGATCCATTTCTCTTTTTCTGTTTGGAAATTCTCTGGGGAGAGGCCTAAAAACCCCAAATCCAACCCTGAGTGGCCCGAGCAACGTTTTTGGGCCCTTCCAAAGGGGTCATTAAATTTTAGAAAATTTAGTTAAATTTGAACAAAGGGATTTTTAAAAATTTTTGCCAAGCGTTTTTAAAAAATGTTTTGGCGCATGTGGTCCTCTGTATAATTCGTTTCCCGGTTTGGGAAAGTTCCAAAACATCGACCTTTAAAAACCCCTGAAAAGCATATAACAAATCTGGTGGTTAAATTTAATTTTTAACTGTTTTTTTGATAAAAAATTTTGGGGCTGCCCCCCTCATAAGGAACAATAAGCGATTCAAAGTCTGCGTAAAAAAAAATATGGAGAAACCCCTGGATTTTTTTTTAAAATTTTTAAAAAACCTTAAAACCCTTTCTTTTACTGCCTTCCCCTTTGGGATAAATTTTGTTCTGTAATTTTTTAAATCAACTGGAACTAAGACAAATGTTTTACAGGGTTTCGCCCGCAGCTTGAAGGGCGGGAATTCTTGTTTAAAAAATTTTTTTTACAAACCCTTTTGTTTGCAAATTTTTTTTTTTATTTTGCCTAGTAATTTTACTCCCTTGGGGGCCCCTATTAGAGTGGGGTGCAACCCATTTAAGGGGGTTTGCATTAGGAGTAAATCTACATGGTGTTTGGTTGGTTTTGGGCCCATTGTTTTGGGCTGTTCTTTTTTATACTCTAAATTTGGGAGAAGGTTTTTGGTTTTCCAACCATTTTGGGGGAAACATTTAAAAGTTATTTGGGGGGATTTTGTTTTTCCAAAAATGTTCAATTTTGTCTGCAGCCATAGGAAATTTTTAAGGGCCGGGTTAAAATTAAGAAACATTGGGCCCCCTGTAAATAGTTGATACCCCTCTCTGCATTTTTGGGAAAGGGGGGATGCAGCTTCGCAAAAACGGGAACCCCCATAAAACATTTTTTTCGTCTGAATTTTTTAAAGTTTAAAACGCTTTCCCTTTCAACTAATGTTGGGGAGGGAATGGAATGTAAAAACTTTTTCCCCACAAAACCGGGTCATAAATTAGGGCCCTTTTTTAAAACGATGTCCAAGGGCTTTTTAAACCCTCTGAACCCCCAAACCCGAGCCTCTCATTTTAGCCTTTAGGGGGCTTCATTAAACTGTTTAAGAAAAATCTGCCCCAAACCGGGGGTTAAGGGGCATTATAAGAAAGAATATCCTCCCGGTTTAAATTTAGACCCAGACTTCAAAATTTTTTTTTTCGTTTATTGTTTATAATAGGCGATTTAAAAAAAACTACCCCTTACTTTAACCCGGGAGGGTTTTTTTGTTAGTTTAAATTTTGGGAAAATTGAGAAAAAAGATGGGAAAAAAAAAACCTTTCCCGTAAAGTTTTTTTGGATCAATAATTCTAAAAAAAAAAGAAACCCCAAATTTTAAACTTTTGACAAAAGCTCTTCCTTTAGCATTTGCTTCAAACAATTCAACTGAACCCTTTTTTAAATTTTTTTCTTTTTATCCATGCTGAGTTTCTTTTCTAACTCAAAAAATTTTATTTAAAAATTTAAAAAAAAAAACCTTAAACAGAATCAAAATCAAAAGGCCTTTTTGGTCTTGGACTCATAAAAAAAAACCTTAAAAAAAAAGGAAAAAAAACGCCCCTTTTGGGGGGGGTTTAAAAAAAAGCTGTTTAGAAAAAGAGTTTTTAAAGCTCGTTTTACTTTTTTTTTTAAAAAAATTTTTCCTTTTTTTTTCTGGTCAAAATGTCTGGGGTTTGGAAAACCCTTTTTGGACCCCCCCAAAGGGGTTTCCCCCTTGTCCTTTCTTTGAAATTCAAACTTTTTTCTTTTGTAGTCCTTCCCCAAAAACAAAACCTGTAGGGCGACTAAATTCTTCAAAAACCGGGGATGTTGGCGAGTCGGCAAGTGCTTTATAAATTTTAAAACAAAAAAAAGAAGGAAAATAAAATTAGCTGTTATTTGTTTAACCAAAGACTGTTGGGGCTTTTTTTGGGGTTTTAAACCTTTTTAAATTTTTTTTTTCTGACAAAAACACTTAAAACCCCAATTTAAAAAACAAGGGGGCCCAAAAATTAAAAAGACAAAAACCCCCTAGAGAGCAAAGGGTGCCGGTTTCACCCTACGGGGCCCGTTGCCCAAGAAAAAACCTACCCTTGTTTCCTTGCCCGTTTAGACACTAGCGCGAAGGGGGGGATCTCCGTTAATTAAAAACATATGTAACCCGGGATTTAAAAAACAGCAGAATAACCCTTTTGTTTTTGGGTTTTTAACTGTTAAAATTTTTTAAAAAGGGCCATTTTCTTTTATTGTTTTTTGTTTGCATTTTTTGTTATGTTTGTTAAAACTTAAAAATTTTTTTTGTCTACCAAAACATTGGGGAAATTTTTTGGGCCCTTCCCAATTTTTTCCTTTCCCCCTTTTCCGGGCCCTTTTTTGGAAAAAGACCCTAACAGGGCAAAGGGTTTTTTTAAAAATAAAAATAATTTAGTTTTTTGGAAACCTTTTTTTTCAATTATAACTTTTATCTTAATTTTTTCCAAAACTGCGCAATTTATAAAATTAAAAAAAAAAGTACATTAAGTGGTTTTTTTTCCCCCTCCCCTTTTTTTTCTTTTAAAACAATTTGTGAAATTTTTTATTAAAGTCCCCTTTTAAACCCGTTCCTCTTTACCCCCCCCCACCCACAATCCCCCCCCCCCTCAACCCCTAAAAAAAAAAAAACCCCCCCTTTAATGCCCCCCCCCCCCCCCCCCCCCCCCCCCCAAACCCCTTAAATTTCCCCCGAAACCCAACCAAAAAAAACCGGCCCCCCCCAAAAACTTTAAATCGGTTGTTTAAAATTTTTAAAAATTTTATCAAGTCTAACACGTGAAGGTTTTAAAAACTTTTTTGGGGCACAAGGGCTACCCCTTGGGTTTCTACACCCCCCCGCCCCCCCAAACAAATTTTTTTATTTTAAACAAAAAAAAAGATAATGGTTTTTAAAAACCCGCTTTTCCTTTGACTTTTTGGGTTTGGACTTTTCCCTCAAATTTAACAAATTTTACTTTTTGTTATTTTAGGGTTTATAAACTTTTCACTTTGGGCTTTTTGGGAAAAGGTTTTTCAACTTCACAAAAAATAAAATAAACCCTTTTAAAGGGATCGTGCCTTTCGGCACTAAAACAAAAATTTCCAAAAATTGGGTCTGCCCTTGGGTTTTTAGGATAAATTTTGTAAGAAAGAATCACTCTTTCGTAATAAATTGCTAATTTTGATGATAAAAGTTGTCAATCAGCCCTTTCTAAGTTTGGGTTTTGCTAACAATGGGCAAACCTAACGAGATGCGAAAAAAGCTGGGACTTGGGAAACAGTGTCTGTAAATTTTAAAGACACTTTTTTGGGATTCAATTTAAAAGTTTTTTCATATGACAATCTGTCTTTTAAAAAGCCCTTTTAAAGTATTGGGGCATCCTTTTAAAAAACTCAAAATCTAAGGGTAAAAGAAAAGCGATTTCCATAAGCAAAACTTACAGCCTTCAAACTTTTTGCCGGCTTTTGCAAACTTTGGCTTTTATTTCTGTGGGTTTTAGTGCTTCGTTTTTTCGATTCCTTTAAACGCAAGATCGGGCCCCTTTCATTATCGGTTAGCCATAGATCACAATAATTAAAAATATGTCTGCATTGAAAAAAAGAAAAATTTTTCTTGCCCCCCCAAATTTTTATAAAAATTTTTCTTAACAAATTTGCCCGTCCCAAAACCCGGGAACTACTGTCCTGATTTTCGTCGGTTGCTGATTCTAGTTTCTATTTTGAAAGAAAAGCCGTGCAGATCCTGGCAAAATTTCACTTCATCTGACCCTAGTAGTAAATTTTAAACAGTAAAAAATTTTGACCCCGAATCAATAGAAATTTGGGGTTTAAATTTGGGAAACAATAATATTCTGTTTATTTCCCTTAAAAACCCCCAAAAGGGGGCCTCTTTCGGGGGGGTCCTTCTATGCGGTCAAGAATCGGCCATAGCTTGTGACTTTTTTTTTAAAAAAACAAAATTAAAAATTTAAAATTTTTTAAAAAAACAGGCAGGCATTGAAGTTTAAATGAGGGTTTTTGATGGGGGAAAACGACATGATTGAAATAAACTCCTTTGAAAAACCCATTACAATCTTTGCTGGGGTAAAATTTAACAGAAAGTAAGGTCAGATAATTGTAACCCAAATTTTAGGCCAAAAACCCCTCCCAAATTTTAAAAAGACCCTAATGTTTTTTTGGAAACAAACAGAGGGCCCATTTGTTTTTTTAAAAATGATAAAGGGGAAACCCTTGATTCAGTTTAACATCAAAACCCAAACCCCCAAAAAAGGGTTTTTAGCAAAGACTACAATTAGACAAAGGCCCCAGTGGGGAGCGATAAAAATCCCCTTTGGGGCATTAAAAAACCCTGCGAAGTTTAAGACAGTAGGCATTTCAAAATTTTTAAAAAACACACTAAAAAGGAACTCCCAACGGGAAAACCAAATACAAAAAAAGGAAACCCTTAAAGATTTAAGCCCAACAGCAGACGAAAAATAGAAACCAGTTTTTTTAGAAGAAACAGTATTAAAAACTAAGAAAAGATCCGCCCCCCTACCTAGGGGAGGAAAATAACCGGGCCCTTGAAACAAAGGGTTTGAAAAGCATCAGGGGCGAAAATTAAAAAAACAATTTAGCAAAAACTTTTGGGGGAACAAGATGACATATAAAAAGAGAAAAAGAAAAAAATAGTAAGGCTGGAAAGACCACAACTTAGGACCTGGGTGTTAAAAGAAAAAATAAAAAAAAGACTAAAAGATCTTGAACAAGAGAGGGTCACAAGACTAAAGTGGGTGTCCCACAAAACCCAGAACAATTAAGAAATCAAATGAGGGGAATAAGAAAAAAACTAACCAAAGAATTTTATATGAAGGGCACAACGGTTTGCAGAAAAAATAAAACACTGGGTTTTGAAGCAAGGTGTCACATTAGCAAATGTTTTTAACAGCCTTAGATTTGCAATAAGTACACTGGTGTTGCTAATTTCAGGCGGTGGTGGGGGGGGAGGGATGGGCCCCCAGGGCCCCCCAAACTCCGTCGTCAATAAATCCATTTGGGAAAAAAACAACTCTA
>JAMYXO010007632.1:0-11880 GCA_033310375.1 Conus canariensis
GTAGAAAGAAACTCGTGGAGAGCGTGGCAGCAGAGAGTCCTCAGAAGAGAAGCCCCCTTCAAGCAAGTGTTTCGGCCCTTATCTCCTGACACTCTAGGGGGGTTGGGCCACACCCGGTTCATGACTCCGGATGTCCCTCTGCTGCCCCTTTTTTTTTTTTTTTTTTTTCCCATCTTGGGACGAGCCATGGCTGGGATTCGAACCCATGACCCTCTGGACATGCTCATTTTCCACTTAATGACTCGCGCTTTAACCACTGAGCCACAGGGACACCTGATATTTGTAGGGAAATTAAGCCTTATGAAGTTCACTTTTGTTCCTCCTTGACCAGATCCAGCTTGAACACCTCTCTGCCGCTTCTGCCATTGCTTTCAGGGCTCTGGTTTTTTCCTTCCCTGCAACTGAGAGCTGTTTCATGAGGCTGTATGCAGACGTTCCTACAAACCCCCTAGCTCCAATTTCTGCAGTGAGGACTTTGACCTGATAGCCTTCTCTCCTCAGGTTGTTTGCCAGATCAGCATACTTTTCAGTCTTGTAGATTTGAGCTGCCTCCATTCTGTTCTCATATGGCACCGTGAGCTCGATCATGATCAGCTGCTTGGTTGACTTAGAGTGGACTACTATGTCTGGTCTCATGCCACTCTTGCTGATGATCTCTGGGTGACTCTTCCATTCTGGGAGGTCTGCAGTGCACTCCCAGTCATCTGCCCCGTCCAGCAGACTCTGCCTGCATGTTTCGAGTGGCACTGTTGTTCTTGGCCATGATTTGCTGCCTCCTGCCGTGAAGAATGTTGCGGGTGCTTTTGGAGTCCTGATTTTCCCTTTTGTGGTGTTGGTACTAGCCCAGACTACTTGTACAATTTCTTTGAGCACTTGGTTGTGCCTCCATGTGTACCTTCCTTGAGCCAGGGCTACTTTACATGAGCTTAGGACATGCTCCACTGTTTGTTTTTCATGGCAGAGGGGGCATGCAGGATCGTCTGTTTTCCCCCACTTCACCAGGTTTGCATTTGAGGGCAGAAGGTCATATGCAGATCTGAGAATGAAGCTGATCCTGAGAGGGGCCATGTGCCAAATGTCATTCCAAGTGAGACTTCTTTGGAGTGCATTCTCCCACGTTGTCCATTGCCCTTGCTGGCTCTGCTGGACTGCTTTTTGGAGTCTTTTTTGGTCTTCTTCTTTTCTCATCTCCTGAATCATCATGTCTCTTTTGGCTTTTCCTTTGGCCTTTGACCACCATTCAGTTTTGGTCACCCCCAGTCCCTGTCTGTTGGTCTGTGTGTGTCCTGTTATTTCTCTGATCTTGAGACTTTCTTTTGCAGAATCCATCGCCTCTTGAACTTTCCATTTTCTGCCTGTCTTCAGCTGGGGCTTAATTGCTTCTACCACCTTGTCTCCTGAGTCCTCCAGCATGCTTTGAAGTCTGATCTTCCCTGCTTTGTATTCCTCCAGGATGGATTTCAGGGGTAGTTTCAGCTTTGCTTGGCGACAGTACAGCGCTATGTCAGTCAGACAGGGTGGGACACCAAGCCATTTCCTTGTGAACTTGTTGATTTTGGCTTCCATTGCCTCCACTATGCTGGTGCAGATGTCGTATATCATCAGACGCCATAGCAGCTTTGGTATCAGCATGAACTGCAGACACCAGACCTTGTATTTGCCAGGGAGCCCACACTGGTCAATGGTCTCCAAGCCTTCCTCCGCCATCTGCTTGGTTTCTTTTGCTCTTTGTGTGTCTTTCAGCGTATCATCATACCATCTTCCAAGGCTCTTGACTGGTTCTTCTGTGACTGTTGGAATGGCCTGGTTGGCAACACTGAAGACCACAGATCCGGCCACTTTTCCTTTCCTCAGTGAGAGACTCCGTGATTTCTTTGGCTTGAACTTCATTCTGGATGAGGCAACTATGTCGTCCAGCCTCTCCAGCACATGACGTGTCTCGTCTTCTCTGGATGAAATCACTGTAGTGTCATCCATGAAGGCCTTGAGAGGAGGCATCTTGTATCCATCGCCAAGGTCTGTTTGTCTCGCGTTGTTTGTTGCTGCTTTCAAGATGAGTTCCATTGCCAGCACGAACAGTATTGGGGAAATTGCACAGCCCATTGCAATACCCACTTCCAAGTTGATCCAGTCTGTTGTGTACTCCTTGGTAGAGAACCGCATTGAGAAGCCATTGAAGTACTTCTTGAGCATGTCGCGGATGTTCTTTGGCACATGGTACATCTCAAGAGCCAACTGTATCATCTCATGGGGCACAGATCCATATGCGTTTGCCAGATCAAGCCACACTACGTCCAGGTCTCTCTTTTCTGTTTTTGCTTTTTGGATTGCGTCCCAGATCATTGTGGCGTGTTCTACACAGCCAGCCACGCCTGGGATGCCACCTTTCTGGACTGACACATCCAAGTACTTGTTTTCCATCAGGTACTTGGTCAGCCTTGCTGCCATGACAGAGAAGAAGATTTTCCCTTCGACGTTCAGTAGTGATATTGGCCTGAACTGGTTAATGTCACTTGAGTTTTGCTCTTTGGGGATGTACACACCATCTGCCGTCATCCACTGGCCGCTGATCTTCTGGTTTCTCCAAGCCGATCGCAGCAGCCTGTGGAGCCACTCCAGCACCTTGGGACATTTCTTGTAAAGCTGGTAAGGTATTCCGTTTGGCCCTGGTGATGATTTGGCTCTGGCTTTGTCGACCACCTTCTTGATTTCCGCCAACGTTGGAGGCTTGCCATTGAACTGTTCCTCAGGGTTGGTTGGCCACACCAGACCTTGAATGTCGAGTGGTGCTTTGCTCTGTGGGTCAGAGTATGTTTCCTCAGATGCTGCTCAAGAACTCCTTTGTCCACACTTAGGGTCCCAGATTTTGGCTGCTCAAACAGTGTTCTGGCAAACTGGAAGGGGTCTCTGAAGAAGCGCTCTTGTGTCTTCTTCTTTTTGCTCTTCCTCTTCCTCGCAGATTCCGCTTTGCTGAGGGCACTGTGTTTTTCTTTCAGGTCTTTCCACAGTTTTTCCAAGCCTTGTTTTTCAGCTGGCAGTGCGGTCTTCATTTGCATCTTGAGGTTTTTTTTTGGACCCTGATCTTGTCCATCTTTTCTTGGCGTCTGGATTTCTTTGGAGGTGTTTTCTCTTTGGGTAGTTTTGCTCCATAGGCGTCTCTACATGTGGCATACACAATGTCCCCATATGTGGCTAGTTTGTGTTCCAGGGTGCTTTTCCCTATCAGTGCATCGAGTCTTTGGACGATTTTTGCATCCAGTTTCTCCCAATCTTCAGTTTCGTTTGCTCGTGGCAGGTTGAGTTTCAGGCGCCTGGCATCGAGGGCCTGTGCAAATTCCTCATCCGAACCAACAGCGTGGATGTCCTTGGCACTGTGGTTTAAATCCTGGCCTTGGTCTTCCGACGTCTTATCTGCTGATGCAGTGCGCTGCTGCTCATTCAGATGAGTCTTCACACATCCCATCTTTGTTCTGTGGATCTTCATGCCACGGGTGGTAGCGAAACGCTTTCCACAGACACATAAGTATATAGGTAAATAAACAGATAGATAGGTAGGAAGGTAAGTAGATAAGCAGATAGACAGGTAGGTAGGTAGGCAGGTAGGTAGGTAGGTAGGTAGGTAGGTAGGTAGGTAGGTAGAGTAGGTAGGTAGGTAGGCAGGTAGGTAGGTAGGTAGGTAGGTAGGTAGGTAGGTAGGTAGGTAGGTAGGCAGACAGATAGGTAAGTACATTCACAAAGTGAGTTTCAAATGGGGGAAAGGACATCGCCAAAAAGGCAGGAAGAAAGGGGGAGGGGGGGGGGGGAGTGGGGAGATGGTGGGAGTGGGGGGACCAAGGGAATGGGTTGCAAATCAGCAAATCATACACGCTGCCCAATGCAGACAGACAAACAGAGACAGAGAGACAAGGAGAGATGGACAGACAGACAGACAGACGGACGGACAGACAGACAGACAGATCGGTAGATACGTAGATACATGGATCGACAGAGAGACAAACCGACAGACAGACGGACAGACAGACAGACAGACAGGATTCCATGCCTTCTTTTTTTTTCTTTTTTCTTTTTTTTTTCTTTTTTTGTTTTTGTTTTTGTTTGTTTTGTTTTGTTTTTGTTTTTTGTTTTTTCTTGTGAACTTGAACACTTGCTATAGCGCTACAGCCTGCTCCACAGGCTTTCCTCCCCAAGGCCCCTCTCCTCAGTAGATCCAGCATGGGTAGTGGTGGGTGACCCACCTGTTGTGAACGGCGGAACCTCTAGACTACCCACCTCATCAAACCTTTGACGTTATAAACACTTCCATACCCCCAAAACAGCACCGACAGAAGTTAGACCGTTTTCATTAATTAAGGAGGCTTCTTCACGTTACAAACACTGCCATGCCCAAAACACTACCCACAGAAGTTTAACCGTTTTCAATAGGCGGCTCTTACACAATATAAACACTCCAATATGTCCAAAACACTCCCAACAGAAGGTAAAACATTTTCAGTTTGCGGCTCTTACACGATTTAAACACTCCCATGCCCAAAACACTACCAACAGAAATTACACCGTTTTCAACAAGAGCTTCTACACGATATAAACACTCCCACGGCCAAAACACTACCAACAGAAGTTTATTAATCGTTTTCAGTATGAGGTTCTTACACGATATAAACACTAGCATGCCCAAAACACTATCACCAGAAGTTTAACCGTTTTCAATAAGAGGCTCTTACACGATATCAACACTCACATGCCCAAAACACTACCTACAGAAGTTTAATTGTGTTCAATAGAAGGCTCTTACACGACATCAACACTCCCATGCTCCAAACACTACCATCAGAAGTTTAATCGTTTTCAAAAGGAGGCTATTACACGTAATAAACACTCCCACGCCCAAAACACTCCCAGGCCAAAACACTACAAATAGAAGTTATACCGTTTTCAATAGAGCCTTCCGCTCAAACTGTCACCTGGTA
This sequence comes from Conus canariensis, assembly GCA_033310375.1. Lineage (NCBI taxonomy): Eukaryota > Metazoa > Mollusca > Gastropoda > Neogastropoda > Conidae > Conus > Conus canariensis. The sequence goes on from JAMYXO010007632.1 coordinate 4,968, forward strand.
ACCTCCCTTTGAAAGAGACACCCCCCTCCCCTCACCCACCCCCACCCCCAACCCCCATGACTAATTCATAGTCGGGTTCGTTTAAGCATCAAACTTGCCAACGTGTTCGTGTATTTGGTATTTACCTACAACTGTAAAAATATTCTTCTAAAATTCACTTCACGTTGATCTTTGGCGGAGAGAGAACACAAGGGAGAGAACTGCTGGTTGAAGGCGAAAGAGAGGTGGGTGTTTCCTGTGCAGAATAATTGTGGCGTGTGACCCCTGGATTCCCCGTGGAGCCGGTCACTGACCTTGACCCTGGCCATTTCTCAGAGGCAGACGGCGGAATACGCCTCCACAGAGTTCCTGCTTGTCAGGAGTTGTGAGAGTGCAGATTCACTAATAATAATAATAATGAGAATAATAATAGTAATAATGACAATAATAATAATAACATTAATAATGATGATAATGATGGTGATGATGATAATAGCAATAACAATGATAATGATAATCATAATAATCAAAATAGTAATGATAATAATAATAATAATAATAATAATAATAATAATAATAATAATAACAATAATAATAATAATAATAAAAATAAAATAATAATAACGATAACAGAGCATTATTAAGCGCTTTGCCATGGATTCTAGGCGCTGACAATCCACACTCTCGTGTACGCAACGGGCTGCCTCCCTGGGTAGTGCCGACTGAAGAGCTGCCTGCCGGCGCTTCGTTCAGTCGTTTCCCGTGTCATCCAGTCAATATCGTTCACTCAGTTTCCTTACTTCCTTCATTCTTTCCATTTCTCACGCAGGGTGCATGCTATGTGTAACGTGTCATCCATACCAACCGCCAAACTGGCCTTCTCTTCCGAAAGTTGGTGACAGGATTTTACGTGTGTGCAAGATGTTATGCGTGCGTTCACACACGGAACCTCGGTTTATAATAATTCGGACTATTTGCGAAATGGAGTCAGAACCAATGTTAACTCCGAGGAAAAAACCACTCAGTACCGAAACGGCCCGGCGGTGATTCGAACCCGGAACCCCAGGATCACCAAGATCGCGAGTCCGGCGCTCTGCCACTGAGCTATTCCGGCCCCCCAAGCTATTCCGGCGTAATATTATCAGCGTAATATGGGGACTCCAGGCCTTGGTCATTCAGTATGTTCACGAACGAATTTCCATGAGGAGTAATAAAGTACGTTTGAATTGGATTTGGTCTTCAGCGGGAGAGGGTCATTGCTGGGGAGTCAAGCAAGTATATAGAAGGTAAAAAAAAAAAAAGAAATTGTTCTAGGAAAAAAAATTCTTCAAGGCGAGAACATTTTATTTGGAAATAAATCTAGAATGGACACAAGGAAACAATATTCCAGGGAAAAAAAATCACATCTTTATTTCAAGGGAAGACTTTTTTTTTGTTTGTTTGTTTGTTTGTTTGTTTGTTTGTTTGTTGTTGTTGTTTGTTTGTTTGTTGTTTGTTTTTTTTTTTTTTTTTTTGGGGGGGGGGGGGGGGGTAGATAGATTTAGAATAGACACACACAACAATGGTCGATAAAAAAAACGTCTTTATTTAAAGGGAGGAAATCTTTATTTTTGGATAAATCCAGTACAGACAGACAACAATGTCTACACACGCACGCGCACACGCACGTACCTCCCCTTCTACCACTTCACACACACACACACACACACACACACACACACACACACACACACACACACACACACACACACACACACACACACACACACACACACACACACACACACAATTCAATTCAATTCAATTCAATTCAATTCAAATTTAATCCTTTGACCCCTGTTGGGGCATGGAGGATACAAATGTAACAAAGAGAAATACGAAACTCACTCAGAACAATGTGTGAACATAGTTGCGAAATGCTTTATTCTGGTGAACTGTAATGATCTCATTAAACAATCTTCCCATTTTTTAGAAACTTACTAATATTCAAACAAATGCGTCTTCCTTTTTGAAATAAATTACAAAAGTTGAAAACAGACTTTGGTTTTAGATATTTTTTAGGGATGAATTTTTCAAGAAGTTCATTATATTTTGGACATTCCATGATGCAATGAAATTCATCTCCAATTTCACCCATTTCACAGTTACGACAAATACGCAGTTCTCTTGGAACATTATGGTGTCTTCCAATTTCAATTTGCAATTTATGGTTACTACATCTAAATTTAAATAAAGATATAACATAAATATCTGGTAAGGTAGAAATATAATGTTCTTTTCCAAAGACAGTCTTTACACTTTTATAGAATACACACTTGTTGCTGTTTTCAAGAGAACTGCGCCAATCACGAGCATAATTATTTTGCAACTCCTTTTTAACACACTTACATAAGTTACTTCTGTTTGTGTATGAATGAGATTCCCAAACACAATCAAAACCAGTTTCAAATAAAATGCTTTTAACATAACTAAGCCATGGTGAAACGAAAATTCCTTTTGTATATAGTTCATGTAAGATACTATATACTTTGTTTGAATACTTCTTAGAATCAGGAACAACTAAGTTAGCCCAGAACCTTATCATTCTCACTTTAATCAGTACAGATAATCAGTACACACACACACACACACACACACACATACACAAACACATACACACACATACACACACTCACACGCACACACACACACACACACACACGGACACGCGCGCGCGCGCACGCACGCACGCACACACACACACACACACACACACACACACACACACACACACACACACACATGTCTCTTAAGGTATGGATTCCTTATTCGGAGATAAATTTTGCATAGAAGGAGATTTCTTTAAAATAAAATGGAAAGGGCCCTTTTTTCAGGTGTTACTTAGCATTTTATAACGTACAGAAGTCTGTTTTTAACTCGCTTGCCACTTTGACATGGGGAGGGGAATGCTCTTTGGTCGGCTAAGCTATCAGTGACATTGACTGAATTATGATTATGATTATTATTGTTATCATTATCATAATCATTATTATTATTATCATTATCATTATTTCTATTATTATTATCATCATTATTATCATCATTACTGTTCCTATTATTATCATTATTATTATTATTATTACAAGTGATTATGTTGCGCGAATCCTAGGTTGGAGCCCAAGCTCTAAGAGCTCTACAATCCACACTCTCGTTTACACAACGGGCTGCCTACCTGGGCAGAGCCGACTGAAAAGCTGCCTGCTGGTATTATTCATTCGTTTTCTGTGTCATTCAGATGAGCTACTCAGCGAAGATTCGAACCCGCAACTCCAGGATCACCAGGATCACGATTCAGACGCTCAATCCGCTGAGCTATTGTGGACCCGCCTATGTATTCTATGACCAATACATCTTTTATCCCGCTCGCGCTTTCTGAGGAACACAACACGTGATTGACGGTCGTAGTAGCTACCAATCGCAATGGAATTTACAGATTCCCGCGTATCAGTTGAGTCGACATAATTATATCAATATATAGAGATGAAAATTTCAACAACCTAGTTTACGATTCAGCCTCTCTCCGTTTAAAGTCCGATTCATCTTTTATACCAACCTAGAGAAATGTCCTCTCTAAGGTCTAAAGTCTAAATAAGAAATTCTTTCAAGGTGCAACCAAAAAAAGTAGAAGGGCTTTTACTTCTTCTGGTGCGGCCACGAGTTTTCTCCCTTCATGCGTCTGAAATAGAAACGTCTGCGGATTGGTAGATGCAGCAGCTCGAATCTCTGTCTGTCTGTCTGTCTCTGTGTCTCTCTCTCTGTCTCTCTTTCCCTCTCTCTCTGTCTCTGTCTCTCCCTCTCTCTCACTCTCTCGCTCCCTCTCTCTCTCTTCCTCCCCCTCTCTCTCCCTCTCATTCTCCCCGTCTCTTTCCTCCTCCTCTCTCTCTCCCTGTCTCTCTCTCTCTCACGTCCCTCCCTCTATCCCTCGCTCTCTCTCCTTCTCCATCCCTCTCTCTCCGTCTCTCTTTCCCTCCTCTCTCTCTCTCTCTCTCTCTCTCTCTCTCACCTTTTCTCTCCCCTCTCTCTCACCTCTCTCTCTCCCTCTCTCTCTCTCTCTCTCTCTCTCCCTTCTCCCTCTCCTCCCTCTCTCTCTCTCCATCTCACTGCCTTCTCTCCGCCCCCCCCCCCTCTCTCTTTCTCTCTCCAAAAGACACACAGGACCTCACCGTGACGGAAACGGAGGAATTTTGGGATCAACGAGACTGTTTTTTTGTTTTTTTCAAAGAAAAAAACAAACAACCCTGCACCCCAAATAAGACACGGTTTGTGGGAATCACAGGCAAGGGTTAATCTGTCTCTTTCCCCCACCATTCCCTTCGACCGCCCCCATCCCCTTCCTCCTTCCCCCCCCCTCTCCCCCTCCCCCCCCCCCCCGCGCCACCACACCACTCCACACCCCCACTCCCCCTCCCTGCGCCCTACCCCCACCTCCTCTGTCTGTCTGTCGGTCGGTCTCTCTGTTCCTGTCTCTCTTCCTGTTCCTCCTGCTTGTCTGTCTATCTGTCTGTCTGTCTGTCTGTTTGTCTGTCTGTTTGTCTGTCAGTCTGTTTGTCTGTCTGTCTCTATATCTGTTTGTCTGTCTGCCTGTCTGTCTGTCTACCTGTCTGTCTGCCTACCTGTCTGCCTGTGTGTCTGTCCGTCTGTCTGTCTGCCTGTCTGTCTCTCTGTCTGTCTGTCTGTCTGACTCTCTCTCTCTCTCTCTCTCTCTCTCTCTCTCTGGATCGCCTTATCTTGTCAGTGTCATCTTCATCGTGAACTGAACGTCGTAACTCTCTTATCTTATCCGGCTCCGAGACCCCCCCCCCTCCCTCCCACCTCTTTCCTCCCCCTCCTCCTCCTCCTCCTCCTCCACCTCCCGAAGCCCCATACAGTTCGCTGCCCCTCTGTCCCCCTTCCCTCTCCCTCCTCCTCCTCCTCCTCTTCCTCACCACCATCACCGTACCTCGCCTCTTCGTACCCCTCCCCCTCCCCTCCCCTCCCCTACCCTATCCCACCCCCTCTATCGCCTTTTACAAAACCTGGAGTTCAACCTGAGAGACGCTAGACCAGGTAAGGGTTGCAGGTGGGGTTTGCAACAGCTCGAATCCCTTCCCGTCACACCCTCCCCTCCCCTCCCTCCTCCCCCCCCACCCCCTCCCCGAACCCCCCACCCCGCTATCTTTTTTTTCCTTGACCGGTGTAGAGGCGGGACGTTGAAAATATCAGCTTCTACCTAGGTCAGAATTTACACGCTCCCCCCCCCCCCCAACCCCGCCCCTAACTCCACACAAACACACACACACACACACACACACACACACACACACACACATACACACACACACTCACACACGCACGCAAACACACACGCACGCACGCACGCACGCACCACACACACACACACACACACACACACACACACACACACACACACACGACTTACAGTTACCCCCATTCCAACACACACACACACACACACACACACACACACACACACACACACACACACACACACACACACACACACACACACACACACACACATATATACACACACGCGCGCGCGCGCGCGCACTAGGAAAATGTTTTTGAATTCAAATGTGATGGCGGAATGAAGAGATGTCCTAGACATACAGTCCCTCCGAATGACTAGGCGACAAAGAATCACTTTTTTTTTTTCTCTCCCCTCAGTGACTGAATGGACCGGTGTCGTATGATTACAGTTTGATGGCGGAATGAATCGGTATGGTAGAATTACAGGGGTGGGTTTTTTTTGGTGGTGGATTGAACTGTTCAGAATTAGGGTTTGGTGACGAAATGAATCCTTACAGTAAACGGAGGTACACTTCGTTGGTGGAGTGGGACACAACCGAGGATGAGCTGGTTGGCAGAGTGCATCGATATTGTAGACTTACAGTGTGATGCCAGGATCTGACTGTAGAACTAAAGAAAAGCCGCACGACTCGAGTTACGTCATAATGGCATCATTCGTCTGTAGGACTACAGAATAGCGGCATGACTCGAATTACGTCATAATGACATCATTCGTCTTTAGGATCACACAACAGCGGCATGACTCGAGTTACGTCAAAATGGCATCATTCGTCTTTAGGATTACAGGACAGCAGCATGACTCGAATTATGTCATAACGATATTATCATTCATCTGTAGGATTACACAATAGCACCGTGACTTGAGTTACGTCATAATGGCATTATTCGTCTGTAGGGTTACAGAACAACGGCTTGACGCAAGTTACGTCATAATGGCATTATTCGTCGTTAGGATTACAGAATAGAGGTATGACTCAAGTTACGTCATAATGACATCATTTGTATGTAGGACTACAGAATAACTGCGTGGCTCGAGTTACGTCATGGTGACGTCATTTGATTGTAGGATTACAGAATAGCGGCATAACTCGAGTTACGTCACAACGGCATCATTCGTCTTTAGGATTATAGAATAGCAGCACGACTCGAATTACGTCATAAGGGCATCATCATTCGTCTATAGGATTACAGTACAACGGCATGACTCAAATTACGTCACAATGGCATCATTCGTCTGTAGCATTACAGAATAGCAGCATGACTCAAATTACGTCATAGTGACATCATTCGAATGTCGAATTACAGTATTGTGGTGGAATGAACTGATTCGGTGGCAGTGAATTATATTCTTTTATATTGTATTGTCGTTGTTGCATTGCGTTGCGTTGTATTTTTTGTTTTGTATAGCAATGGGTTTTTTTTTTTTTTTTTTTTGGTTTTGTATTGTTTTGCTTTGTCTGGCATTGCATTGTTTTGTATTGCATTGTATTATGTTACATTGCACTGTATCGTATGGTATGGTCATGTATTGCACTGCATTGCATTGTATTGTAGTGTCTTGCGGTATAGTATGCTGCACAGTACT